>JAJEJO010049825.1:1070961-1257198 GCA_020662805.1 Glaucomys volans
TGCCAGCCCTATTTTGTATTTTATTTAGAGACAGGGTCTCACTGAGTTGCTTAGGGCCTCGCTAAGTTGCTGAGGCTGGCTTTGAACTCGAGATCCTCCTGACTCAGCCTCCCGAGTCACTTGGATTACAGGCGTGCGCCACCACGCCCGGTTTAGCACTCTACCATTGAGCCACATTCCTAGCCCCTCATTTGTTACTTTTTGGCCAGGCATGGTACTCTACAAACTCTGTGGTCTCTACACATTATTTCATTTAATCTTTTAGCAGCTGTATAAAGGCAATACCTACTACAGTGGCATTTCACAGATGAGCAAACTGAGTCCAGAGGGGTTAAGTACTATACTCACACTGAGGAAGAGTGGGATCCAATCCTGGTCCTCACTGGCTCTAAACAGGCCTTCTTGACCTCAAATGCCTATTATAATCACCTGTAGCTTTGTTCTGATTGCCTCCCCACCCCCAGCTGCTCAGATCATTCCATGGTGCAGCCCAGGCCAAGCACCACAGTATAGTCTCTGCCTGTACCTTGGAGGCGTCGAGGACTGAGTCTTGGAGCACTTGGAAATAATTGCCTGGAAAATCTTCAGGGATCAGTGGACTGAGATTTGGTACTTGGGACTAAGGTATAGGTTCACAGAGGCCAGCTGAAGCTATGGCCATGACAAAACTGCTACCTGCCCTGGAGAGTGAGTGCAGGATCCACGACTGGACAAACAGGTTTTTCGATCACAAAGTGAACATACAGAATTATCTAGAAGCTGCTAGACAAACCTTCCCAGGCCTCCAAGGATGCTGCCACTGGCAGGATCCCCCTGTGAGTCTAGAATCCACTTCGAGTCATTAGATGTGGGAAATATGGCAGACCAGAGTTGTGAGGGGGAAAAGGAGAAAGAGCAAAATGCCAGGCATAAGGTGGTGATCGGGGGAGGTGGTGACAAGTTTTTCCTCCCCTTTCTGCCTTCTTTCTCACAGCTGGTGGCCCCAAGCAAAAAATAAAATAAAATAAAATAAAATAAAATAAAATAAAATAAAATAAAATAAAATAAAATTCAGTCATCAAATGCTACAAATGCTAAACATAAAGGGACCTTAGAGACATCTACAGGTAGAATTTTACAGATTAGAAAAACTGAGGCTAAGTAATGGCCAAAGGCCCAACTGAGACCCTGCTTTCTGATGCTTGGGACTTGCCCCTGCTTTCAGGTGGCTCAAGCCTGTCTGCCAGCCTGGGGGAAGGTGTAGGGGCTTTAAGAGCGTGTGAGCCCATGGGCGCTCAATGCTCTGAAGCTGCCAGCCCACAAAATGCCTTCCCTGGCAGGCTAAGGTTTTCCAAGTGCACTTTGAAAGTGTACTTGTTAAAAATTCGATGCTTTGGGGATGGAATCCTAGAAACTGCATTCCTAACAAGCTCCCCTGATGATTCTGCCGCGCAAGGCATGATGGAGTGGCCCATAAAGGCACTGCTCTTCTCTCTCCCAGGAATTGACATTATTTTAATAGACTCCCAAAGTCTTGGATACTTCATAAACTACAAATGCTGTCCCCTCACCCCCAGCCCCTCTGAGCTGTAGATGCTGGCAGAAGTTGGGCCTATTCCTTTGTTGCATTAGGGCAGAAAGGAGGCCAGAGTTGTCCTGTCTTCAGGGCTGGGGGCAGGACATGACCCTCTTGGCAGGGACCTTCTTGGAGCCTTAGGATGGCTTCAAGCTTTTGCATGTTCCATTCAGGTTTTTTTTGTTTGTTTTTGTTTTTTTTTTTTTTGGAACCGGGGATTGAACCCAGGGACACTCGGCCCTATTTTGTATTTTATTTAGAGACAGGGTCTCACTGAGTTGCTTAAGGCCTCGCTAAGTTGCTGAGGCTGGCTTTGAACTCGCAATCCTCCTGCCTCAGCCTCCCGAGTCGCTGGGATTACAGGCGTGCGCCACTGCGCCTGGCTACCTCTTCAGCTTGAACTCAGATATACACATGGAAGAAATATTTTTTTTTCTTTGCCTTACTTGGAGTTTACCATTCACAATCAGAAAATTAGGCAAATGTATTATATAAATACATTTTTTCTTTGTTTTCTATAGCAATTCAGTTAGAAATTTGGTTTAGTTACAAGTTAGAGACCCCCAAAAGAGCAGCTATTGAATTAGTTTTGACTCAGATGGCAAAAAAAAAAAAAAACTATGGGACAGAGAGTTGCTTAAGATATCAGGGCTGAGAGCTCTGTAGTTCTTTGGACCTTACTCCATGGTAGAAGATGTCTGGGCAACTGGAAGAAAGAAGGGGCAAGCAAACCTTGACCGGAAATCCCTAGCACACACCCTCTTGCATCTCACTGATCAGAAATTATGTCATAGGGTTACTTCTAACTACAAGAAAGCCTGGGAATGATTGCCTCTTTAGCTGGCCACATTGCTGTCACCAGTAAAATTAGACCTTTTAAGTCAAAAGAAAGAGGGAAATGGAGGTTGGGTTGGCAATTGGCAGTCTCTGATCAGGTAACCCAACACCATTGTCAATACAAGGAAACAGCGGAGAGCATTTAGCCCAATTTGGGCTATTTTCATTTGGAAAAAGCAGTCTCTTTCAGCTGATCCTTATTCAATAGTCACTCAGGCATATTTCACCTATTTTTAATTTAAAAAATTTTTTTTTGCATTAGACTGGTGAGAAAACTGCAATTTACAAGTGGGAAGTCACTCTCAACATATAATTGCCTTTCTTGCTGGCTCACCATTGTTTCGTTCCTATAATTGGCATCATCTGCTGCCCAAGAACAATTAGAGACCCTGATGTCATCGTGCAGCATGGCTTAACCTGAGCACTAATGAAGGAACTGAAGATGTCTGACATTTAAATGTTATTTCGCTGAGTACCTCTTGGTGTTTAGGTCTTCAGGTTGGTGGAGGAGGTGAAGTATTTCTCAAATCCCCCTCCCCTATGAGGTTGCCATAGAACCACTTCCTTCTGCTTTGATGAACGTTGTCTCTATGGCAATCCCTTTACTTCATCCTTCATGCTCTTCCTACATGAGCAGCGAATAGTTGAAGACCCAGCTCTACCCTGTGTGAACCAACTTGCTGACAAGCAAAGCATTTCCAAAGTGCAAGCAAAATGGGTTTGCTTTGATACTTCAATCATATGAGTACTGAGATATGGTGGTGGGCCCGGGGCTTGTTTTTATTTTTTCCTTTTGAGATGGGGGTCTTGTTATGTTGCCCAGTCTGGCCTTGAACTCTTGGGCTTAAGTGATCCTGGCACTTCAGTTTCCAAGCAGCTGGGGCTACAAGTGTGTACTACTGTGCCCAGCTAGAGGTATGGATATTTGAATTGAGCATGCATTGTTTCTCTTTCACAGAATGCCCATATCACAAACCTCTGGGTTTTGAGTCAGGGGAGGTCACACCAGACCAGATCACCTGCTCCAATCCAGAGCAGTATGTGGGCTGGTATTCCTCATGGACTGCAAACAAGGCTCGGCTCAACAGTCAAGGCTTTGGGTAAGTAGGGCAGTCCCAGGTGGTTTTGTTTTGTTTTTCCCATATACTTGAAAAAACAAAAATAGGTTTCTCTAATAAACGAAAGGCACAGAATGCACTTATTTATTCAACAAATACTGATTGAGTACCTTCCACATGCCAAGGATTGTGGGTATAGCAGTGGACAGGACAGATGAGATCTTGGCCTTCAGGAGGCACACAGTTTAGAAGAACAGACAGACTGTAAGCACATCACACAACCGATTATTCAATAAGTGTGATGAGCCTTATGGGGAGAATGAAGAAGGAACTAAGACCTCATCCATTGGAAGTGCAAGGGAAGGCTATTTTTGTTTGGTACCAGGGATTGAACCCAGGGGTGCTTAAGCACTGAATCACATCCCCGGCCCCTTTTTAATATTTTATTTAGAGACAGGGTCTCGCTGAGTTGCTTAGGGCCTCGCTAAGTTGCTGAGGCTGGCTTTGAACTAGCAATCCTCCTGACTCAGCCTCCCTAGTCGCTGGGATTATAGACGTGCACCACCATGGCTGGCACCAGGGAAGGTCTTCTGAGGAAAAGATACTTCATCTGAGACTTGAAGATGGTGTTTTAGTCGCTTTTTCACTACTGAGACTAAAAGACCCAACCAGAACAACTGTAAAGGAGGAAAAGTTTATTTGGAGGCTCACTGTTTTAGAGGTGTCAGTCCATTTCTTGGGGCTCAAGGTGAGACAGAACAACATGGTGGAAGAGTAGAGCAGAGAGAAACAGCTCACATAATTGATCAGGAAGCAGAGAGACTCTGCTTGCCAAATACAAATATATACCCAAAGCCATGCCCCCCCCCAATGCCCCACCTCCTCCAGCCACACCCCACCTGCCTTCAATTACCACTCAGTTAATCCCATCAGGTGATTAATTCACTGATTGGGTAAAGGTTCTCATAACCCAATCATTTCTCCTCTAAACCTTCTTGCATTGTCTCAAACATGAGTTTTTGGGGGACACCTCACATCCAAACCATAACAGATGGTCAGGTGATGGGGGGAAGACACAAGGGTTATGGCAGGTACAAAGCCCTGCATTGGGATGGTATCTTCTGGTGCTTGCTGGCTATTTGTAGGCACTTACAAGGGAAGGTTCCTAATGACTTGGTGTGTTTCTGGCAGGTGTGCGTGGCTCTCCAAGTTCCAAGACAGCAGCCAGTGGTTGCAAATAGATCTGAAGGAGATCAAGGTGATTTCAGGGATCCTTACCCAGGGGCGCTGTGACATCGATGAGTGGATGACCAAGTATAGCGTGCAGTACAGGACTGATGAGAACCTGAACTGGATTTACTATAAGGACCAGACTGGAAATAACCGGGTAAATGGAGCTTACCAAAACCCACCTTCAGCACACGTCCTCTGGGACTCCTCTCTCATCCCTGTGTTGCTGTTGTCCCCCTCTGTCAGAGCATGGATCTCATGGCATAGTAGGTCATCTGTGATTCCTCCCTGCAGTTCAGTTTGCTCTTTCCTAGTTGTCACCTTAGCGCCTGGAAGTTTGTGAATTAATGCTGCTCTTTTGTGCAAAGGAAATATTTGTCTGAACAGTGCCTAGTTGCTTGAAGACCCAAGACTGGCCATCTGGACTATTCCACTCACTGGATCATTGATCACACTTTGCTTCATGGGTCTGGCTTGATCTGTTACAGACACAGGTAGATAATCATCCATTTGTATAGATATGGCCTCTCCTTACTATTGATCTGAGATTGAATGCTGGAAACCTTTTGACAACCTAGCAAGTTAGCTGCCTAATCACACTTGTGTTTACTAAAAGGATTCCACCAGTGCAAGTATAGACACTTAAACCTTTGGGCAACTCTATATCCTATTAAACCAAAGTCATCTTCATCATAAATTAAATACATTAGACTCTTGACTATATATGTTTGAAATGAACAAAAATGGATTAAAAATTCACTACCTGTTTGGAAATGTTAACCATTCTTTTGCCTAAGAATAAGGAATTACCCAGGCTCGTTTTGATGTTTGACCAGGTTAAGTAGACCTGTATGGCTGAGAACCAGAAGACTTTGTAGTCTGATCACAATCTGCACAGCAAGACATTTATGGGTGAGGTTTAGAGGAATTTGGACATAATGGGAAAAACCATCTTGATACTTGGACATCTCAGTTCATTTTTGGTCTTATTAGTTGGCTTTTCCAAGAGATACTAGGATTCTGTTTCAAGCCCTGTGCTTTTTATTTTTATTTGTAATTTTTGAGTTATCCATGACAGTAGAATGTATTTTGGCATATTATACATACATGGAGTATTACTTATTCTAATTAGGATCCAATTCTTGTGGTTGTACATGATGTGGAGTTACCATGGTCATGTATTCAAATACAAGGCTAGGAAAATTATGTTGGATTAAATTTACTCTCCCTCCTATTGCCCTCCCCCTCCCTTCCCTTCATTCCCCTTTGTCTAATCCAGTGGATTTCTATTCTTTCTTTCTTTTTTTTTTTTGGTGCTGGGGATTGAACCCAGGGCTTTGTGCTTGTGAGGCAAGTACTCTACCAACTGAGCTATATCCCCAGCCCCGGATTTCTATTCTTGACCTCCCCACCCTCCTTTGTTTTGGGTAAGCATCCACATATCAAAGCCCTGTGCTTTGGAAGGTCTGGATAGTCATAGTTCTTTGAAAGAGGAACTCACCTCAGGCATTTGTACAAGCTGGAGGGATGTGTTCCATAGTCCCCTCTATATCTGGTTCCTGATTTGAATAACACCAGGACAAACAGTTGAGAGAGGATAGTGTGGGGTGTTGCTATTGGGAAGAAAGGTAAGATCATGGCCAACAAGGCCTGTCCTGATTTTTCTTGTATTTTTAGTACATATTAATTTCATTATGTCATCGTCATACATGCATATAACATATTTTGAGCATTTTTACCCCTTCATTATCCACCCTTTCTCTTCCTTCTCCCTGATACCCTTCTTCTTAATTAATAGTCTCCCTTCTCATGTCATCTTTTTTTGTTCCTTCCTAGATTTCACATGAGAGAAAACATGTCACTTATTTGTTTGTTTGTTTATTGGTACCAGGAATTGAACTCAGGGGCACTTAACCACTGAGCCACATCCCCAGACCCTTTTTAATTGACATTTTTTTTTTTCTTTTGGTGGTGCTGGGGCTTGAACCCAGGGCTTTGTGCTTGCGAGGCAGGCACTCTACCAACTGAGCTACATCCCCAGCACCCCCCTTTTTATATTTTATCGAGAGACAGGGTCTCATTAAGTTACTTGGGCCTCGCTAAATTGCTGAGGCTGGCTTTGAACTCGTGATTCTCCTGCCTCAGCCTCCCAAGTTACTAGGATTACAGGCATGTGCCACCATGCCTGGCTTTCATTTATTTATTTATTTTGGTGGTTCTAGGGATGGAACCCAGGGCCTTATGCATATTAGGCAGTTGCTGTACCACAGAGCTACACCCCCAGCCCAATACTTGTCTTTTCAAGTTCAACTTATTTCACTCAACATGATGTCCTCCAGTTCCACCCATTTTCCTGCAAATGATATAATTTCATACTTTTCGGCTGAATAACACTCCATTGTGTATATACACCACATTTTCTTTATCCATTTATCTGTTGATCGGCACCAGTACTTATCTATTGTGATTGGTGCCTCAGTAAACATGGATATGCAGGTATCTCTATAAGTATGCTAATTCTTTCAGATATATATCTAGTAATGCTATAGCTGAACTCTGGCAGTTCTATTTTTAGTTTTTTGACCTCCATACTGACTCCCATAGTGGCTGGGGTGAGATGAACTCTAAATGTAGTTTTTTTTTTTGGTACTGGGGATTGAACCCAGGGGCACTCCACCACTGAGCCACATCCCAGCCCTATTTTGTATTTTATTTAGAGACAGGGTCTCACTGAGTTGCTCAGGGCCTTGATAAGTTGCTGAGGCTGGCTTTGAACTCGCGATCCTCCTGCCTCAGCCTCCTCCCAAGTACTGGGATTACAGGCGTGCACCACCACGCCTGGCCAGAAGCTTTTTAATATGATGCAATCCCATTTGTCGATTCTTGCTATTATTTCCTGAGCTATTAAAGCAATTCAGGAAGTCTTTGCCTGTGCCTATGTCTTCAAGTGTTTCCCTTGTGTTTTCTTCTAGTAGTTGCGTAGTTTCTGGTCTAATTCCTAGGTCTTTGATCCATTTTGAGTTGACTTGTGTACAGAATGGGAGACAGGGATCTAGTTTCAGTTTTAACATGTGGATATCCAGTTTTCCCAGCACCATTTGTTAAAGAGGCTGCTTTCCTCCAGCATATGTTTTTGGCACCTTTGTCAAGAATGAAATAGGCCTGCCTTGGTTTGTGGATGTTTAAGGCCAAATGCAATAGTCACTTTTTTTTCAGATTATCTCAGAAGGAAATGAAATGTTCCTGTGTCATGGAAGAGAACATGACGACTCTGGAAAGGGTGCAAAGAATGATTTCTTTGGAAATACTGTCAAACATCCATTGCACCTTTTTGGGGGGGTGGGAGGAGGTAGAAGGGATTGAACTCAGGGGTATTTGACCACTGAGTCACATCCCATCCCTATTTTGTATTTTATTTAGAGACAGGGTCTCACGAAGCTGTTTAGTGCCTCGCTTTTACTGAGGCTGGCTTTGAACTTGCAATCCTCATGCCTCAGCCTCCTGAGGCGCTGGAATTACAGGCATATGCCACTGCACCCAGCTCCATTGCACCTTTTTACGCTACTTCCTGAAAACACTAAGCATCAAACCCTTTTTCTTTTTCTACTATGATATCACTCTCCTCTTTCTAGAATTTTCCTTCCAGTTTTTATCTGTTTTTTAAAATATTTTTCTAAGTCTAAAAGGCACTTGTCACTAGTACCAAAGTAGGAAAACACATTTCAGCTTTGGTTCACAGCTTCAGAACCAGGCACAAGTTTCTACTTGAGTCCATTTTGGATACCTTTGAAACATGGGAATATTCTTCTTCTTGTAAGTGTGATATAGGCCTTTTCAAACCGTCTTGTCAAAATGCGGAGGATAAAAACACAATTGACGGTAAGATTCAAAAGGCTTTTTTTTTTTTTTTGGTACTGGGGATTGAATCCAGGGGTGCTTTACCACTGAGCTACATCTCCAGACCTTTTCAGTTTTGGGGATTGGGGATAGGAGATAGGGTCTCACTAAGTTGCTGAGACTGGGCTCAAATTTGCGATCCTTCTGCCTTATCCTCCCAAGTAACTGGGATTATAGACATATGCCATCATGTCTGGCAAAGAGGTACTTTCTATCAATGCCACCCAATAGGACTTTCTGCCATAATGGAAACGTTCATATCTGTGCTGTCCAATACGACAGTCATCTGTCATACATAGGTAGTGAGCACCTGAAATGTGACTAACGGGGGCTGGGGTGCAGCTCAGTGGTAGAACATTTGCCTAGCATGGATGAGGCCCTGGATTTGATCCCTAGTGCTACACACACACACACACACACACACACACACACACACAGAGGTGACTGAGAAACTGAATTTTCATCTAATGTTAATTCATATAAATTTAAATAGATGCTACTAGCTACCACATTGGATGGTGTAGTTCCAAAAGTCTTCATATATTCAGAAAAGTCCCAGACATGTAGGTGCTGACAATTATTAAAGGTCAGATTTTATGGGGTACCTGTAAATTCTTTGCACTATAACTACTTTCTGAGATTTTCCATAGTTCAAAGTTGGGGCTGGCTCTGGATTGTAGTTTTTTTGTTGTTGTTGGTTTTTTTTTTTTTTTTTTTTTTGGTACTGGGGATTGAACTCGGGGGCTCTCCACCACTGAGCCACATCCCCAGCCCTATTTTGTATTTTATTTAGAGACAGGGTCTCACTGAGTCGCTTAGGGCCTCGCTAAATTGCTGAGGCTGGCTTTGAACTCCCGATCCTCCTGCCTCAGCCTCCCAAGGGCTGGGATTACAGGCGTGCGCCACCGCCCCCGGTGTGATCGTAGTTATTTTTCTTTTGCCCTCCCCTGACATCATGGTGACGGGATTTCCTCTCTCTTTAGGTCTTCTATGGAAACTCTGACCGGAGCTCCACAGTCCAGAACCTGTTGCGGCCCCCTATCATTTCCCGCTTTATCCGACTGATCCCGCTGGGCTGGCACGTGCGCATCGCCATCCGCATGGAGCTGCTGGAGTGCATCGGCAAGTGTGCCTGATGCCTGCCTGCTCGCCCTGGGGCGGAGCAGGTGTGGGGGGACCCTTGACACATTGCTGTGATGAACAGGGCTGTATTTTACAAGCACTTTTAAATGCAAAGCTGGGTAGAGAATAATATCTTTTAAAAAGCGATAGTTTCCAATGAAAGAAAATGAACTCTTCCCCCCACTGCAGGCCAGAGAAAATAAGAAAAGAAAATTTCCCCCAAACCAATTTTCTTACGAAAGCTTAACTAGCAAGGGTAAATTGCTGCACTCCCTCTTGCTCGCTCTTTGTCTTGGTGACACTGTGAAAGGTGCAGTCCCAGAGGAATACAAAGCGCCCTGATCATTTGAAAAATCTTTTTTGCTCAACCACATTCAAAACAGGAAGAGAGTTTTGTTAAGCTTTGCTTGAATGCTGAAGGGAAGCAGGCTTGCAGTTACATTTTCATTCAGTCATGGCCTTGAAGACTGGAGAGGTAGCTGAAGGTTTTGTGGGTGGCTGGGTGGCGGCACAAATGAGGTAGATGGAGCCTATGGCTTGCCCCACAATGGTCCTGGTCTCTGAGATTCCTATACATGACAAATGACTAAATGCTCAAGGTAGGAAACCCTCCCTGTTCAGAATGTTTTCACCTTGTGCAGGTGGGGTGGGATTGAATTTTAGCTTCAAGAACATAGGGACTGGGGAGGGTCCAGAGCTCCCATTACATACGCTCCATTTGCAATTTATTCAGGCAAACGAACCAGGTCCGTGGTCACCATTAGATGAATGCAAAGGGCACGCTGAACATTTAAGTCACAGGTCTCCTCTGTTTAGGAACCCCAAATACCATACATCAGAATTTCCTTATCTCGGCTACTGGTTTTCAAGAAACATTTTGACAACAGCTGGCCCAGGAGCTATCAGTGGTCACTTGGAGGTGGCTTATTAGTTGACTGCATGCTTTGTAGGAAGTGTCAGGGGTCCTAACATAAAAAGGACCATGCAGCTTCTACCCTGGAGGCTTCTCCCCCTCCAACCTATGCCTTGTGCCATCCAAACACACCTGCCCCTGACATTTGATACCTCTTTGGTAAGGAGCAGGTCTGACATGGCCTTCTCTTGCTGCAGCTCATTAGGCAGAGAGTGTAGCTCAGCCTGAGTTCCAGGCCCTTTCCTGGAAGAGGCTATTAACATGGAGGTCAAGGGTGGGTAGAGGTGCACAGAAAGTAGGAGCTGAGAGGGGTTGGATCAGAGGGTGAGGACCCTCCAAAGAGATCCGGGGAATCAGAGAACGTCCTGGACCAGTGTAACCTTTGCTAGCAGCTCATTTCTGAGTTGTTTTTCACTTTCAAATACCAAGGCAAGTGGATAGACTCATTCTAACATGATCCCAGACATCACATTCATCCCTTCTGTGAACAGGCTGGTTCTTTAAAAGCCCAAATCTCCTCCCTGGTGTTTTGGGGCTCAGGACAGCTTTATATTCAACCCAGCATCTTTTAAATCCCCATGCCATATACCTGAATCTGGAAAAATGCTCTCTTGCTCAGTCTTCTCCCAAATATAAACAGAAACAGACCACTGGTAGGATGTGGGGGGTCATTCCTGGCCTCAGAACACATTGACAAATCCATTTGGGACAGAATGTCTGAACAAAGACCTTTATTATCTGGGGCGGGGGTTAACTGGGGATTGAACTCAGGGGCCGTTTACCACTGAGCTACTCCCAGCCTTTTTTAAAATTTGAGACACGTTTTTACTAAGTTGCTGAGGCTGGCCTCATACTTGTGGTGCTCCTGCCTCAGCCTCCCAAGCTGCTGGGATTACAGGTGTTTGCCATTGCGCCTGGCAAAAACCCTTATTTGAAAAACTGAATTAATGAAAAGTTATAAGGAAAAAAGTTATAAGAAAATTATAAACAGATTGTCAGAGAAAATTGCTGTAGCTTGAGTTAAGGGCTTCCACAACTGGCATCATCAAATTTGGAAAGCAAGCAAGAATATACTTTTAGGGAAGAAGGAAGAGACCAAAACAGTGTGAAGAATGGGTAAGCATTCTTCAAATAATTGCTCATGTTAGAAATTTGTTTTGTAATAGTTTTATTGAGATAAAGTCCACATATCATCCAATCCTCACCCATTTAAAGTGTGCAATTCAATGATTTTTAGCATACTCAGAGTTGTGCAACCATCACAAGCAACTTTAGACTATTTTCATTATCCCAAAGAAAAGTCCTGCACCCATTAGCCACCACCCAGATCTAGGTAACAACAAACCCATTTTCTATTTTTTTTTTGTGCCAGGGATTGAACCCAGGGCTACTTAACCACTGAGCTACATCCCCACCCCACCCCACCCTTACTTTTTTTTTTTTAGGACAAGGTCTTACTAAGCTGCTGAGGCTGGCCTTGAACTTGCATTCCTGCCTCAGCCTCCCAAGTTGCTAGAATTACAGGTGTGACCCACTTTCTATTTCTATATAGATTTCCTTACACTGGGTTATCTTTCCATATAACGGAATCATGATATGTGGCAGTTTGTGACTAGCTTCTTTCCCGTAGCAGTGTTTTGAAAGCGCATCCTTGTAGTATGTATCAGTACTTCACTCCTTTTTATTGCCGAATATCATTCCATCGTATGGATATACTACATTGTCATTATCATCCCTCAATGGACCTTTGGGTTGTTTCTACTTTTTGACTATTATGAAAAATGCTGCTATGAACGTATGCATGCGAGTTTTTGTGTGGATGTATGCTTTCATTTATCTAGGGTATAAACCTGGGAGTGGAATTGCTGGGTCACATAGGTGAGTCTGTTTAACCTTTTGAGGAGCTACTTTCCCAAGTGGCTACACCATTTGCTGTTTCCATCAGCAATGTACAAGGGGTCCAATTTCTTCACATCCTCAACGCTTATCGTGTTTTCCATCATAGCCCCCCTAGTACACGTGGTGGTATTTCATTGTGGGTTTGATCTGCTTTTCCCTAATGACATGATGTTGAGCATCTTTTAATGTTTACTGGCCATTTGTACATCTTTGGAGAAATGTCTATTCAGATTCTTGGCTCATTTTAAAATTATCTCATAATTGAGTTATGAGTTCTTTGTATATCTAGATACAATTCCCTTATCAAACATGACTTGCAACTATTTCTCCCACTCTAGGTCTTTTCTTCCTCTCCTGATGGAATTCTTGGAAGCACAAAAATTTTTACATTTTGATGAAGTCCAGTTTATTTTTTTGCTTACTAGTTCTTTTGGTGTTATTGAGAAACCACTGCCAGATGCAAGGTTAGGAAGGTTACTCCTATGTTCTCTTCTAAAAGTTTTATAATTGTACCTTTAACAGTCAAGTCTCTGATCCATTTTGAGCTAGTTTTTGTGTATGTTATCAAGTTGGGATCTAACTCCATTCTTTTGAATGTAGATAGATATCCAGTTGTTCCAGGACCATTTGTTGAAAAGACTCTCCTTTCCGCTTTGAATGGTCCTGGCATCCTTGTCAATCAATCGATCAATCCTAAATGGGATGGTTTATTTCAGAGTCCTATTACCTCACTGTCTCATCACTATAGCTTGTGGTTTTAAAATTGGGACATGTGAGTCCTTCAAGTTTGTTCTTCAAGATTGTTTTGGCTATTCTGGATTCTTTGAATTTCAATGTGAATTTTTAATTTCTACAAAGAAGTCAGATGGGATTTTACATTGGACACTGTTTAGTACTTCAGAATTTAATAAACAATGAAATACTGAGATCTGTAAAACGTTTACCTGCAGTTAATTTGCTCCTCACAGCAAAATTCATGACAGATTGCATAAAAAATAAAACTATTATTGAGGGAAATGTGAAGCTTAACAGAATCTTGTTATTAAACACGTGAACTATGTTTGTAGTATCATTTCTTTTGTGTAGGAAACTTTCAATTAAAAATACATAATGCAGTAAAAACGCACTCTTACTTTATTTTAACATGTTTATTTTTATTTTTAGAAATGCTAGAATGTGGTCTACACTTGGGGATTTTTTTTTAAAAATGTGGTAAAATATACACAACATTTTTGCAGATTTTTAAATAATTAAACAAAATGTTATGAACAGAGAAGTAGCATTAAGTGTTGCCAATATTAAGAAAAAAAATCTGAGCTGATTCTGGTACTCGGTGTGGGAGGAGGTTACTTGGACAAAGCAAAGGTATTTCAAGATAGAGGTACTGGTACGAATCTATTCTCAGAGCTAAGAAGACTGCACCCCTAAAAGTGAGCCTTTGAACAAATGCCGGACAGAAGCCTGCCTCTGTTCACTCGAGGTGTGATTGCTGAGGCCTGCTAACAAACAGCTTGCAAGGGCTGCTGCTTCCCCTGTGAATGGCTCTAAGCTGGCCTTTCTTGGCCACCACCACCTCAGACGGCTAATAGGAAGATCATATAGGATACACGTATCGCAAGTGCTTGGCAGCCATCCAGTGACATTCCTTCTCAGCTCCCCAACTGGGACACAAAAACAGCAATAATGTTATGATAGCTAATATTTATTGAAATTCTATATTAAGTGCTTTGTAGTATCTCATTAGATGCTCACAACAACCCTCTGAGGTAGGTACTATGATTGTCTCCATTGTGTACATGTATGAATGCACAGATGGTGTGACTCTACTTTGTGTACAACCAGAGAAACAATAGCTGTACTCCATTTGTGCTCAATGAATCAATAAGCAAATAAAAAATAAATAAATAAAGGTAAAGAAACCGAAGCATAGGGAAGCTACATATCTTGCCTTAAGTCATGGGAAATTTAGTTCATGAAACCAGGACTGCACTCAGGCAATCTGACTCCAGATTCTGGGCTTTTAACCACTTCAACGAAACGTTCCATTCCCAAATCAAATCAGTTACGACCTGCTGGAAGATAAGGGATAGAAGGTGGTACATAAATTGTTGTGAGCTTTTAGATAAGAATATGTTGGAGCTGGGTATGGTGCCACACACCTATAATCACAGTGGCCCAGGAGGCTGAGACAGGAGGATCATGAGTTCAAAGTCAGCCTCAGCAAAAGCAAGGTGCTAAGCACCTCAGTGAGACCCCTGTCTCTAAATAAAATATAAAATAGGGCTGGGGATGTAGCTCGGTGATCAAGTGCGCCTGAGTTCAATCCCTGGTACCCACCCCCCAACAAAAAAGTGTTGGGGCTGCAGTTGGAGCTCAGTGGCAGAGCGCTTGCCTAGCATGTGTGAGGCACTGGGTTCGATCCTCAGCACCACATATAAATAAATAAATAAATAAATAAATAAATAAATAAATAAAATGAAGGTATTGTGTCCATCTACAACTAAAAGATTTTAAAAAATTGAAGGAAAAAAAAAAAAAGACTATGTTAGGTTGGGTGTAGTGGTGCACCTTGTAATCCCAGAGACTCAGGCAGGAAGATGGCAAGTTCAAGGATAGCTTCAGCAACCTTAGCAAGCCCCTAAGCAACTTAGTGAGAGCCTGTCTCAAAATAAAATAAGAATTGGGAATGTAGTTCAATGGTAAAGGGCCCTTGGGTTCAATACCCAGTACAAAAAAAAAAAGTTATACATCATGAGAATTCATTGTTACCTGTTCCAATTAGTATACTTCCTCATCAATACAGATAGCCTTTTCTAAATGTTTTATCCCCCCCTTTCTTTTCCTTTTGGGGGTGTTGGGGATTGAACCCAGGGCCTCATGCACACCAGGCAAACTCTACCACTGCGCTACATCCCCAGCCCCCAAATGTGTTACCCCTTTCCTTCATTTAAGTTGTGTTTATTTTTGCACCTAGAGTTCCTTCAGGCAAATATTTTTACGTGCCTATGTTGGAAACTGTTTTTGAAAATTTGGACTTTGGAGTTACTTGTATAAACCATAATTACTAAAGGGAAAACAATATCTGAACGTGAGCACCATTACACTTGCTGTCAGTTCTATACATGGAGATGCAGCAGCTGTTTACTAGGGTTAACATACTCAGGCCTCGAATCCCAGCCGTGCCACTTCCAAACTGGGTGACCTTGGGCAAGATAATGCAAAGTATGAAAATCTGTTTCCTCATCTACAAAATGGGGATAATAGTAGTACCTGCTCCACTGGGTTGTTATTTAAAGCAACTGTAATAATAAAACACATGGCACTGGGCTGGAAACATAAAAAATGATACGCCCCAGATACTTGATTCAGTCTTAATAAAGATAGCGTTTCCATACCACTTAAGGACACAGAATAAAGAACTGGTTGACTCGGTGCCTTTTTTTGTTTGTTTTGACAGTGCTTTTTAAGGATACAAAGCGCTTAGTATTAGCTCCTACTCTTTGTTTACAAAGATAAAGAAAACTGAAGAGTATTTTATGTATAAATTACCACAAAATTTAAGTTCTTGCTTCCCTGACTGAGCATGACTCAGTAGGTCTTCTTACCCTAAATGACACAGTGTCAGTAAACTCTGGCTTGTTTATTTAGATAAATATTTATCTGAACCAACACAGCCAAGCTCACTCATTTACATATTCTCTAGCTGCTTTTGCACTGTAAGGGCAGAGTTGAGTATGAATAGAGGTGACAGAGCCCCCAATATTTACCATCTGATGGCCCTTTACATTTAAAGTTTGCTGACCCCTGTCCTACAACAAGGAAAAACCCTCATGGAGCTGTTCATCTTTGCTTTCTCCATAGCACTGAGCACAAGGGTGACATCTCTTCCCATCCTCCTCAAACCACCGAGTGAGCGTCTAGCAATGCATACAAGTGACAACACTCAAATGTAAAAGAAACCAAAGTTTTCAAAATGCCATAAGGGAAAAGAACTTTATAAATAGGGGGGAAAAAAAAAGAAAAGAAAAGAAACAAACAAAAAAAGAACATCATTAAGTAACAGGATTTGCCTTGCTTTACATTAACTTCTCTCCCTTAAACTGATTACAACTTCAGAGGCCCATTATCCCTCATTTGAATTCAAATGCCATTTTTTTTTTTTTAAATACAAAGAAGTAACTAAAACCAAGCTGCTTGCTGTTCAAATGCAAGAAGGACCATAGTGCTCAAGATTGGGACGGCCTGGCAGTCACATCAGTCAGTGCAAAATCTGCATTTTATTAAAGACATTTGGGAAGATCCATTCAAAAATACATTGTGCTCAGTAAAAATTAACCATTTCATGCTGATAATGAAGGTTACCACAGAGTAGATATTTGTATAATTATTTACAGCAACAATAGAAATTTTACAGAAGTTTAGAATGGAATACATGCCAGAAAAAACTTGATAAGATGTACCAACACATGATACAAAGAGTTATAGAAACACCTTACAAATGGTTCATAATTAGCTTGTGAGGAATTTAAGTATTCAACACTTTAAATTCAGTTTGGATTCAAAAATTAAAAAGATTTAACAACCACATCACACCCTTGCCACAGTAAAAAGTATGGAATTACAATTTATATAATGGATTATAAAGTCTGTGCAATTAAGAATTTCCACTGATTCTTCATCTACCACAAATTGGATATCATATCCCTCTGGCTTATCCCTATTTTTGTTTTTAAGAATGAACAGGGTCTCAATATCACCCTGCCGTGTGTCTTCCCAGATACACCCTTCAAACTTACTAGAGATTGAAGAAGCTCTGAATAGTTGTCTAAGTATATACAGAATAACTACCTGAATTCAGAATGGCACAAAGCAATTCTTGGAGATAGGAATCTGGGGCAACTACTGTTTGGCTTAATTGTTTCTGTTAATCAATGCAAGATTACAGTGAAAATTCACTTCTTTCCATCACCATATCACCCCTCCAGCCTGACTCAATCGGTGACCAAAGAGTAACAAAGGAGAGGGACCGAGACTGGCGACTAGAAACCGATTATTGATCCCTAGGGAAAACGGGTTTTCTGCAAGCTTTGCTTTCCATTTTGGAAAAGCGAAGCTGTTATGGAGAACTTACACATTCTCCAGGAGGAAAAGCATCGTTTTTCTCATGAAACTGTACAGAGTTTAACCAGAGCTTTTGATAACTCTGGCGATAAACACTTTAATCCCCCAACAGGGACAAAAGTCAAGGCATCTACCTTTTCTATTCCTGGGTTTCTTCTGATTACACCTGAAGCAGAGTACTAGGACAAGCTTGTCTACGTCTGAAATGAATCCATCAGCCTTCTGGGAAGTGAAATCTCCAACCAAAGGAAGTTCTGAGGGATTCTCAGCAGTCTGTCAAAACAGAGGGGGGGGATGGAAGGACAGATAAGGCCTCTTTCTCCCTGATACTCTGCATGGGAAGAGCAGCGAACAAGGCAACTTCTATTCTGCATACAACACGGAGACCGATTTCAGATTCCCAAGGAGGATCAAATATGACCGAGGATTGAAGGGGGTGTAAAGAGCTTACCCTTGTGGGACATGAAGGGCCTCAGAAGTGACACTAGTTTCACTGCCGCAGTTCTGCTGGCCCTACAAATCTAGCGTGCAGACTGTGACAAATTTTTTCTGGCAATACAAGAGACAACACTCCTTTCAATTTGGGAGTGAACAGCTGAAGAATGAAAATGCAAGGCAGGTCAAGATCGTATTTAACAGCCTACAGTAAATACGCAGAAAGGTGGGTCAGTGCCTGGAGAAGAGAAAGGTGGAGTTGGACCAGGCCTAATGCTAATGAATTACCAAAGCACTGTGGGAAATGAAGACTCCTGTAGTAACTGGCTCGCACAAAAGTCTACCATCTTGTATAGTACATTCAATTAAGAAAAGAAAGAAAGAAAAGAAAGAAAAGAAAGGAAAGAAAGAAAGAAAGAAAGGAAGGAAGGAAGGAAGGAAGGAAGGAAGGAAGGAAGGAAGGAAGGAAGAAAGGAAAGAAAAGAAAAGAATGGCACAGGGCAGCAGGCCCAGAATTTCCTAGACACCTGACTTCTCCTCCATTGTGTGATGCAGACAGATGAGGGGTGTCATTTTCTTGCATGGCTTCTTACTCATGGTTTTCTAGAAAGAATCTGTTACTCAGCTGAACCAGACCTCAAGATATTCTATATCTCAGCTGATCATGAAGCAAAAAGAAGAAACCATAACCATTTCAAGGTCTGTTTGTTTCTGATTAAGTCGACCTCTTATTTTTATTTGAAAAATTTTTTGGGGGGGGATCAAATCCAGGGCCTCACGCATGCTAGAAAAGTGCTCTACCACTGAGATACAGCCCAGCCCTAAGCTGGCCTTTGAAATCTCAGCAAAGACCTTCTTGTGAGATTCTGGTCCTGGGTATTAGTGATAGGATGTTTTCAATTTAAACTGTTTTTCTGCAGTCTCTTTCAAAGAAACCAGAATTGGTATTTCTTAAACCATAAATAAGTTTTCTCTATGTACGTTATTAGTGATGAACTGAAGGAGGCAAGGAAATAGGCCACTGTTTTCTGGCTTGTTTAGTGCAACATACCACGTTCCCAGTTCACATAAGTATGAGCCTGTGGATCTTCGTACCGATATAGAGTTTAGTATCCCACTTTAATGCAGGAGGCAATGAACTTCCAGATAGAAAAGCAATGCTCTCCAGAAAACAGGCTGGCGCTTGAGAGAAAATGCAGGTTTATTGAGTCCCAACTGGGCTCCAGAGGTGACTCTGCTTATTGCCCTTGCCAAAAAAAAAAGTTCTGTCGCCACTGGGATCCAGGGGAACAGAAGTGGACAGAGCCTTCTACACACAGGAAAAGTAATCCTCTGGCCTTTGAAAAAAAGTTGTACACTTAATGAGTCATTCTCAATACATGGCTAGAATAAAATAAATGGCTTTTTTCCTTATTTACTCTAAAAACTAGTTTAAGAAGTGAGGATACTATGATATCAACTAAGAGGTGCTGGGAAGGGAAAAAATGGGACAGCATTTCCTAGTGTAGTCCACTAATTTTCAGATTAGGAACATGCTAAACTGGCTAACTCTACAACCACAACATACTTTAAAATACACAACGTGACTAGAGACTGACCAGCATAGCTCCGAGCTTAGAGTTAAAGTATACAACTGCATATGGTGAGTCTTAAAGCATGTTTTAAAACAGATTTAACCAAAGCATACACAGCACAAATACTTCTATAATAGCCACATCACAACCACCAAGAAAGAGTTTTTTGCTTTTAATCGGTCTGTCATATGCTAATATTTGTAAAGAGCTATTAAATAACTTGATTAAAAAACAAAGACATTTTCTTTCGGTAGACACAGCTAAAAGCCATGGATGCCTTTGAGCAGTTGGTAAAAATCATGCCAATCTGCCAGGCTGTTGCTTGCTTCTAAATATAAGCCTCATGGCTCTATGAAAGATTTTCTAAGGATGCTAACCTAGAATTTAAGTTCTCAAACACATATAAAGTAACTCTGGCTTCCTCCCAAAGTGTGCACCTTTTAGCAGGCCCAAGACAATGGAAACGAACAACAGGATTCCAAGGACTCAAGAATTGTGGTAGAAGATTCATACCTGCAGTTCTGTAGCCTGGAAAGAACAAGGCCAGAGCCAAGCTCTGCAGATGGGGGCTGGGGGGTCTGGAATGGTGTCGGTCAGGGTTTCTCAACCTCAGCACGAGCGATAGCTGAGGTGAGGCTGGATTGTTCTTTGTTTGGGGGACTGTCCTGTGTACTGCAGGATGGTTAGAAGTATTCCTGGCCTCTACTCATGAGATGCCAGTAGTAACCCCCACCCAGGAGTGATACCTAAATGTCTCTAGACATCGCCAAGTGTGTCCTGGGGGGCAAAATTGCCCCTGGTTGAGAAGCACTTGCTGTAGAGACAGCTCACTTGAGCCCCCTTGGCGTGGAGAACTCCCTTTTGGTCTTGGGTTATAGAGAGAGGCTAAACTTCAGTCAAGACTGAACAAGGCTCAGTGCAAGTTCACTTAGAACTTTAGAGAAGAAAAAGAATGGCAGAGAAGTCAAAGTAGAAAAAGTGAGGCTAAGTTTTTTTTTTCAAAAGGAGATTAGCAATACTTTCAAAATACAAAGTAATTCACAAGCCTTCATTCAATCTGTGTATTCTTTAGGAAGTCAGTTGCCGTAAATTCCCCTTCCTAAAGAAAATGCAAATTTTTGTGACATAAGTCAAGTCCTTCCCATCACAGATGGCAATCTTTGTGAGGTTAATAACTCCTCATTAACCAGAGGCCAAAGCAACAGTTAGAAGCTGAGAGAGGACCCATTAGATCCAAAAGAAGACTCTTACTTCCCCCACCCCCACCCCCACCCCCAAGCAGGAAAAGAATGGCATGCTAGAAGTGGGAAAGGACAAAAGCTGAGAAGAGAAGAGGATAAAAGAGCTACCTCAAAAACACTAGTTGAAAACATTGTAGCTATTTTCTGGCTCAAAACTGGGAATGTACGAAAAGTACATATTGACTCTTCATCAGTTAGGGTTAGTTTGTTCTAGGTAGAAGGCAATTATTCTAGCCCTTCTTTGAAGAACCATCGAGAATATAAATGTTCTGCAAACATCTGAGATCCCAGTGTTAGCAAGGATGACAACATGGGAAACCAGCCCCTAGGTGACAACGAGCCTCGAATGCCACCGCATGGCAACGGGACTGCGCAGTTCCTAAGCGCACAGCACAGTGAGAAGTCTTTCCAGAGGAAAAAACGTAGTTTCTGGTTTGCAAGGGGGGATACAAGGTACAGATCTAGTATGAAAAAGAAGTGTTAAATATACACCTTTGTAGAGTCATTGTGTCCAGGCAAAAACTGCTGAGGGTCTACCTCATGTATAACCAAGCAGCTGCCTGGGGAAAGCCAGAATTCAGAGCTACCCAACCAGTACTGAACTGGTGACAGAAAGGAGATAGAAAAGGAACTCGAGAACATGCAAAACTATTGATTTGAATCAAATTGTTTCAATGATAGTACCCAGTTGAGTTTCATTTTAGTGCCTATTACACTTACTACAATTAAATAAAAAGCACCTTAAAATGACCTCTCTATATATAATCAATACACATCGTTATAGTATTTATATAAAAATGCATATGCACACAATTTAAGCTTCAGAGAGTCTAAGACCTTTTTCTTTATAATCTTCATAATCATCAGAGCTAGGATTCTAAAAATCTTGGGGGAGGGGTAATGGGAACTCAGCATTTTTCAATGATAGCTGACTTGATTCAGGGGCTGACACTCTCAGAATCCTGGAACGAGTAAGAAATACTCAGGGGTGGGAGGGACCTCTAAAAAGTCTTATTGCTAAGTGACTACTTCCAAAAATCTACTACTACTGATAAGATGATGGTGTTGAGGTGATTTCTGTCAAGGATGGCCCGGAGATTCGGGGGATAACACTTGCTGGCCAAAGGCCTTAATGGTACTCGCGAGTAACTTGGGAGTTGAAAGTGATCAAATGAGGGTAAGATAGGTCCTGTTCTGATGGAGGGAGGGGTGTATATACAGGTGTGCATGATGACCTTGTTATATATGGACAGTCCCAGGAAGAAAAAAATGGATATAGCAATTTTCTCTACATCTGGAATTGCTTCAGGAGCCTTTTAAATATATCGGAAAAAGCAACAACGAAAAAGCGGTTAGAAGGAGAAATGCCATACACGCATCTCACACCGCAGCTGGAGCCAGGAGTCTCCAGGAGGGCGGACAGTATTCAGGAGCAGAGAGCTGGTTTGCAAGATCTGCAGACAGGTGCCTCTTACAACCTCACAACAAGGAATGTTTGCTGGCGAATCTTTGGTCTACGCTCTACACTAATGCTAAGTGGAAGAGCACATTCTTTCTACAAAGACCCATGAGCAACACCTCTGTCTGTTCCCCCCCTTGTGTGCAAGTAACATCCCTGGACACAACGGGAGCCAACGGTGTGAGGGCGGAAACGAGGCCTGCTGGAATCTTCACTGGCCTAGCTGACCTTCTTCCCCTGTGGGTCTGGAAAGAGATGCTGCATTGTCTGCTACCAAGGATCACATCTAGAGGCTACTGCTGGGGCCAAAAAGTTGAGCAAGGTTCATACTGTTACAGTCACATGTAGCCACAATTCAACTCCCTTTATTAGAAGTATAATACTCACTCCATATCACAAATGTATAAAAATATGGCAGATAGTGTCATAACGATACTTTCTTTAAATGAATATATTTATAAAACAGACAGATATTTACCATATATATATTTATATATATAGAATAAAATACTCCTGATGCAATATATAAATGTTACTGTTTAGTTTTTATAGAAACTACTGTAGCTGTCCCACTGCTTCACAATGTTCCAAACAGCTCAAAATAACTTTACATTAGAACATAAAAGTATGATAATTGTAACAGTACAATATTATAAATAAATGTTACAAATCCTATCAAATATGGAAGCTTAGAAAACAATTTAAGACATACAGTTCATCTGCTAACCCTTCAAAGGGATACTCTTGGATTACAACAAACCCCACATTTAGTCTAGGCAGAAAAAAATACGTGGTAAGGGCATCGGTCAACACGAATTTTTCTATCCCTTGCAGTGCCAGGACATGTCCTGGCTTTCCCAAGTTCAACAGAGATTGCACTAAAGCTGGAATGTAAGGGGGAGAAACTGGCAAGAATTTCTTCTTCCTCAATGGCACACTCTATCCATTCTCACACAAGACCTGTGGGGAGTGGCGATCCCTAAGGAACTCCCGTGGCTCTAAGATCCCTGACTAGCATTTGTGGCTGTGAGGAGCCAGATGGCCCTACACATACAATATTGCACACACCTTCATAAAGCTGAAAATACTGGCTTACCACCCTGGCCCAACCCATTCCCCAGCCCACCCCAAGCCCCCCCTTCCCAACTGGCTCGTCCCCCCTCCCCCAACCCCAGCACAAGTTACAAGGCCGTTTCTTTTAAATCGTTCAGATTTGGCATTCGTGAGCGATTTGTTCTGTTATAAGGGTGCCCATTTGGCCCACTCTTGGCACCCAGCTGTTCAGAATAGGAAGGTCCCTCTGTGGCACTCCTGGTCACAGAGGACACATGCCAACCAGGATCCATCTGACCTGGCAGCTGGAGGGCTGGCCTGCCCTTTGGTGTGGGCTCCTGCCGGATGTTGGTGCTCCCACCAGAGGCCTGGCTTAGGGGGTGAATTCGAATTTCTGAGAAGGAATTTTTGGTTTGTTGAGCTGTTAAGGGCTGGAAGCGGGGATCTGAGGAAGCCGGGTGATTTGAAGCGGAAGAGAGATGTAACAGCTTGCGCAGTGATTTTAATGGCTGGCTCTGAAAGAAAGGATGAGAACATATATGGTATTAAATTGTGAGTAGACCAGGGAACTGGGAGAACATGGAGCTCCGAGGGGAGATGACTGAACGAAGTCAGGGAGGGCAAGTGTGTGGTTGGAGGGGCCAGCCCAGGTCTATCTGTCCTCTGAGTTGCCTCGAACAAGACCATAGTCATGTTCTTCCACGTGAAAACCTACAAATCTAGAGAAAACAGCTAGGTGGGTGCTGCTCAAAGGCCCAGGCTCCTTCAACCTGGCTGCATCCTGTCTTACCATGGAGTTTCATGCTTCAACCATAGGAAGAAGAACTATAAGAAGGGATGTGCCTGGAGGACAGGGCTTGTAGCTCAGTAGTAGAGCACCTGCCTAGCATGTGTAAGGCACGGGGTTCGGTCCGCATACCACATAAAAATAAATAAGATAAAAGTATTGTGTCCATCTACAACTGAAAAAATAAAAAAATTATAATAATAAAAAAGAAGGGATGTGCTTCTCCTTTTTGAGAAGACCTCCCAAAAGTTCCACGTAATGCTTTCACTTGCTAGAACTCAGGAACACCACCTTATCTAGCTGTAAGAGAAGCTGGAAGAATGTAATGCTTTACTTAGGCAGTAAAGCACCAATCTAAAAAATTGTATAGCCCTTTTTCTTCTCAACTATCTGATTTTCCCTACCCTTTGATAGTGTAAGGTCTGAGGATGCCCCCATGCAGTTACTTTTATGTGCATGTGTGGTAGAGGGGGATAAGATTTGGGTATTAACAATGCAAAGCACAGAAGCAAAACCCCTACAGAATCTAACTTTTCATTCAGAGGCCTTCAGTTCCTAACATGGGCTCACAGCAGCCCTGCCTGCCTGTCCATGGTATAGCTGCTGGCCGAAGAAGGCCCCACAGGGGGCTACACTATGGAGGGAGACTGGTATCACCACAGAAGGCAAGGTCCTGGACATGATCTGCCTCAGGCTCCTCAATGGTCAAAGGCAGCTGACTCTCCTCTTTCTCCACCTCTACCATGCAACATGTGAAAGCCACTATCAGAAGAGGCATGGAATGCCTTTGGACATGCACAGCCAATCACTACTGCTGGACTCTATCACTCAGACTTTAATCCCAACCTTGGGGCACCAGTGGCTGCTAATTCTCAGAGGACCTTTACTGAGTGTCACAGTACAAGTGACATACACTTAGGGCTAGCCAAGTTTGAATAACATGAAGATCCCAGGAACACCACAGGGTTTGAAGGAATATGATGTTGAAAGTCGAGGTAGGGGCTGGGGTTGCAGCTCAGCAGCAGAGCTCTTGCCTAGTACATGTGAGGCCCTGGGTTGGATCCTCAGAACCACGTAAAAATAAATAAAATAGTCAGGCGTGGTGGTGCAAGCCTGTAATCCTAGCATCTCAGGAGGCTGTGGCAGGAGGATCAAAGTTCAAGTTCAAAGCCAGCCTTAGCAACTCAGCGAGGCCCTGAGCAACTTAGACTCTGTCTCAAAATAAAAATAAAGGGCTGGGGATGTGGCTCAGTGGTAAAGTACCCCTGGGTTCAATCCCCAGTACCAAAGTAAAATAAATAAATAAATGCATAAATAAAATAAAGGTATTGTGTCCATCTACAACTAAAGAAAGTTAAAAAAAAAAAAAAAAAAAAAAAAAAGAAAGCCAATGTAAAAGGCATGAGAATCAACTCAAGGAGGAACTGCCCCTGGGGAAGAACCCTCCAACAGTATTCCAAGATCTTTCTAAGAAAGCTGTGGGTCCCTACAGGAGGTGGCGTAGTACCCTGCACACTGTAAGCACTCAAAACTGTTTTTGTTTTTTCATTTTTTATTAAATTGTTACGATAACAATGAGACTCCTGGGGACTTTTTATAGCCCTAATCACATGTAACTATTGAGCAATTACAATAATCCAAAATCAGCTGGAGATGAAAAGTTACTTGAAAAAAGCTTCTTGGCAAAGGAAACAGTTTCACCATGGAGTTTCTAAGCATCGGGCTCTCACTTGGAGTCTGTGTTCCTAGTTTGGATACACATCCAATATACTTGGATATTTGGTTCCCTATTCCCCCACTGCCCTCAGCCCATATTACATCAGAAGCAGAAAATATAAATGGTTGGGTAAAGAGGACAGCCATTTGGGGAATTCCTATCCCCAGCTCCAAGTAACAGCTTACAGTTAAAGAGAGTAAATAGAAAACCTATAACCAGTAGAGGCCCGGCCTCCAAACCACAGAAACCTGTGGTATGATTAAAGAAATCAACAAATCATGTTAGTATGTTCACTGTGGGATGCTGAAAAGTTGAAACTTTTCCAGTCAACATAGCTGTTTAAAGGAGACAAACCTCCATTATTTAAAAAATTTATTGATTCAGTTTTATTCTCCCACTACAGCAGAAAAATGTGCCTACATAATACTGTCTAATATGTAGTTCCTAATGCAACAGTTTGCCTGTTTTTTATCGGAAACAGTATAGGTTTCAGAAAATGGAATGTTCTTTCATGAAAGCTTATCATATTTGTATCTGTCTTTTAAACCCAATTTGGGGCTGGGGTTGTAGCTCAGTGGTAGAGCACTTGCCTAGCATGTGTGAGGCACTGGGTTTGATTTTCAGCACTGCACATTAATAAATAAAATAAAATAAAGGTTCACGGACAACTAAAAAAAAAATAAAAAAAAAAAAAGACCCAATTTGAATGCTACTACTTTTAAGGAAATCTTAACCTCCTCACCATCTCCAATCATTCTCTCAAACATTTTATAGCTGACCTCACTTTTCATCAATCCTTATGAGTCTCTCTTCTGGGCTGTAAGTATTTGGGTGCTAGGACTATATCTTTTTCATCCCTTTAACCTCTCTGCCCCCTCTCCAGCTAGGTGAAGGCTAAGAGAGACGCACTTTTCCCCCAGTGGGACATGAGTCACTGAAGCAAGATTAATCCTGACTCCCAAGATATACCTGGCTATTAGTGAGGGTCTATTTGGAGGAGGCCCTCAGCCTTGCCGGGACACTGAGAGGCTAACTTTTCTTTCCCTTGCCTTCCCCCCTAAGACTCTCTGCAGAGTCAGAGAGTCTAGGAATAGTGCAGGCTCCACTCACTTGGATCTGTAGATCTGAGAACTTTTCAGGACGCCACTCCTTTGGTCTGCTGCTTGAAGTACTAGCAGAGTGAATGGCTTTCTGTAATGTCAGAAGATCGGGGCCATCAGAATTGGGCACCTAGAATGAAAGGTGACAAGGTTTCAATAAGCACACCAATAAACCTAGTTAAGAGACACAGCCACGCCCAAGAGGAGAACCAAACCAGAAAGCAAATTGAACCAAACCAAAACTCATAGGGGGGGAAAAAAACAAGAAAGAAACCAAAACTCTCCCAATATTCATAATGCAAGTGATGCTAGTTAAATTCTGCTGCCCTCTTAATAATTTTCCCTGCATTAGGAAAAATTGGCAGATGTCATGCAGCTTTGTTAAAACCTCAACCCTTAAAGCATTCCCATGCTGTTAGTTTTAGTCGCTGTAAGAGAGAGCAGTTAAATTGGGCTATACCAGGAACTGCTGTCGTATCCTCATTCCATATTGCAGTTAGGTTATGAACCAGTTCAATAAAATAAAAAAATTTTCCTGCTGGGAAAATGATCCAAACACTATAGTTGGTGGAGCCAAAGAAGTCTAGTAGGTCTTCAAGGAGAATGAAGTGGGAAAGTATGGTTTGAATCATAGTCCCAATGGCCACCCAGTAAATTTGGGTCTAGCATTATACGCTAGAAAAATGCTGGGAATTTGTGCCACAAATTCCAAGTGAATGCAATTGGTCTATTCGCCAGTTTTGGTGAACAAAGGAGAGTTATGCCAAATGCCAAGCAAAAGCTGTGGCTTTAAACTAAGTGACCAGCAAAAGCTAGAGCCAGGCAAGGAAGGAGCAAGTCACCAACTAGAGGAAGCTATTTTTTCATGGAGCCTGCTAGCTCACTTAATTTGGTTGATTTGAACTTGGTTTCAAAGAAACAAACTGCCAACCAAAGGTTAACAAACTTTGTGAGTCAAATGCAAAGACATTTATTAACTGTAAATGTTAATCAAATTCTTTACAGGAAATAAGGGGCTTTATGAATGTTGTCTGCCAATAACTGGCCAATCAGACAATCCAAACTAGCCTTTCACTAGTTTGTTTAATAGATGTTATGCATCAACATCTTTAACTGATTCCAAAGAATCCAGAATGACAAAGAATTTATATACTGGTGAATTTATGGAACTGGCTCAGGTACTTAACTAGCACAAAGAGAATATGACCCCATGAAAATAAGACATGCTTTCGTCATCAGTAAAACAAGTTTACTGGAGCAGTTTTCAGGGCTACCATACATAAAAATGGGTACCATGGGTGGAGTGACTACAGGAAGCTTTTTCAAAGAAGAGCTATGCTTTAAATGATTCTTTGAATTAAAAAGAGGAAAGAGGGATTTCTTGATGCTTGGATTCTCCCCGTTGGTGGAATCTGTCTGCAATATAAGATACAAATAAACTAATTGCAAAAAAAAAAAAAAAAAAAAGGTGTTTTTATTGAAACTAATAGCCCGTGGCAGCCTTCAAATTGTTAAATATTAACAGTCTCTGAAAGAATCTCTGTGCTGAGTATCTATAGAGCAGTTCTGTTTAATTTCTCACCTGGACACGAAGAGGTCAATAAGGTAAGTTCGAGGCAAGCACAAACTTCTTCTAAGTATATAATATGTGGTGGTCATGATCAATATCTATGGTAGGAATGCCTGGAGACCTACAGACATCTATTCATATTAAGCTTATGAAACATTTAGTAATGTATTTATTATCAGAAATACAATTATCATAAAGAATTATCTAATGAGCTATTGATAAACTTCAATCTTTTCCTAATGCTAGAGACAAATTTAGCAACTAAAAAATATACCAAATAATTTGCCTATTAGTGGGGAAAAAGATACTGTAAATTCTTTTAAACTTGGTCAACTCTTGAGCCAGAATACATTGCTTGGAAGAGGACTACCACTGTTCTGGGATGCTAATATTGAGTAAGAAGCCTTCTTGTACATTGTTAGAAATATTTACCCAGTGGAAAATATCTAGCACAATTTAGAAAATTGGCTTTTCAAGTGAAGAAACAGAAAGTTCAATCTTTAAATTGAAGCACCACTGCAAGTTGAGATACTAAGTAGGATACAATTACCAAGTTGGCAAAGTCACCATATGCTCTAAGGGCTTATGTAACTCTCTGGATATGTAACCAAAGCCAGATTCCCCAAGGCAGCTTCCAGATTTGCTCGAGTCAAAGTAGGCACCTTTACAATACAGAATTAATTTTTGGCACCCCTTTTCCCTCTTATGGATATCTCAATTGTCAGAGAACTAGAAAGTAATAAAGGTATTCAGATTATCTTTTATGGGTATGTGTATGAAAACGTTCAAGAAAAATATCCCATGAATTTTTCTGCTCTACTGACAAGAACCCAGGGCACAGTTTAACTCCCATTGCTAAAGAGGTTGGAAGAGAGCTCCCCCGCGACCCCCCAGAAGCTCTGCAGCAATGGGCCCCATGGACTAAGCCTGGTACTGGGATTCAGGAGGACCCAGTTTTAGTTCTCCCAACTGACTATGTGTTGGGCAGGTCACAACCTGGGCTCAGTTCCTATGTTACTAAAACAAAGCAGTTCAGCTAGATTTTAGGATCCACCAACTTTAAAATTTCACACTTCCCTTCGTGCACTGGACATGAGAATTTCTTTGAATACTACGCAAAAGTTACAATGCCTTAAATCTTACAAAGTTTGTTTTAGTTTTCTTTTGTTGAGTTCTAGAAAGTGAAAACAAATGAACTTTAATTATGTTTGCTCATTCAAAAAAGGCCTTAAATATTTTTTCTTTTAGTTAAAAAAATATGGTGGTATTAAAAAACATTTGCTTTGCAAGGCTTAAGGCATGAGGAAAGATATTTTGCAGTTAGTTTAAATATCTAGTAAAAAGTAAGTTTACCCTAATACTATTTAAATATCTAAGGAACTCTATCCTGAACAATAAAGTCAGTTAACATGTATATACTTTTCTTGGCCTTACTGAGTCAGGGGCTTTAGGTTTAATGTCCGTCTAAGGCAGACGGACATTAGTTCTCCCAACTGACTATGTCAGTCTAAGGCAGATGGACATTAAAACCTAATTCTAAATACAAAAACAGTTTCAATTCCTTGATTCTTACTATTTTCTGTCACTTAATCACCTAAAATGGCTGCAGATCTGTGGTTAAGAACAAAAACTTTAAAATAAAAATCACAGTGGTCAGGAAGAGGCAGCTGAGGTTCAATGATCAGGATAAATATGTTCTATAGACAACGGTAAATGTTTACTCTTTTAGCACTTTAAATATTTTAACCATCCCTAGGTTAACGTAGGTCTATTTGTTCATCCACTCTCAGCAATAAATGTAAATAATATCTGACTAGGTGGCATTTTTTCTTTTTTACAGTACTGGGAATACAACTAGGACATTATATTACTGAGTTACATTCCCAGCCCTTTTTATATTCTTATTTTGAGACAAGGTCTCACTGAGTCACCAAAGCTGGCCTGGAACTTATGATCCTTCTGTTTTAGCCTCCTGAGTCACTATGATTACAGGTGTGGTGCCACTGTGCCCAACTGTGGTATTCTGATTTGACTTTTTGCTTTAGGTAAGCTTCAGTTAGAGATAAAGGTAGGTTTATTATTATTTTTTAATTCAAATGAACATTTCAGAAATATTATACAGGCATTAAATTGGAGATAATATAGTTTGGTGAAGTAGTATATATATTGTGTGTATATGGATACAGATAGATACACTGTAAAAAGCCAGAGTATAAAATTATATTAGAATTATTACTACTATTTAAAACAAACTTAAAGCACACCCCACCCCCTTCTTCCACAAACATACACATAGGCTAAAAAGTTAGGAGGAAATATACTAAAATCCTAATACTAGTTGTGGTAAGGTGGTAAGATTAAAAACAACCTTTTTCATTTTTGCACATTTTCTCTAATGAGGTCATATTTTATCATGAAATACATAAATTTTATAAGCAAGCAAGTGAAAGAATGGTCTAGAAAAGTAATCTAAGAAAGGTCTTTGTTAACATTTCTAGAACATCTAGGAAACAAAAATCCTTATTTTAGGTTATATACTTTGCTACTATCACCTATCTCATTTTTACTTACCATTGAATCACAATCCTAGAATTTTCATAATTGAAAGGGCCTCAAAAACACTGAGTCTAATATATGCATCTTTCATATGAAATCAATGAGGTCCACCCAAACAGGCCATTTGGATTAGGCAATTTTCCTCTTCAAATAAATGAAAGCATATCATACATGATGTACAATTATAAACAAAACCATTTACAATGGCTAACTCAACCTCATCTAATTTTGAAGGTGTCATGAAGCTAAGGGGGAAGCAGGTCTCATATGGGTGAAGAACCACCCCTGTTGCTGTCCTGGAGGCCTGGTTTCCCAATATTTTCTCAAGTCTCTAGCCAGCAGAATTCTCACTTGGGTGTCTCAGTCTGTGGAGCCAGCCTTTTGTCCAGGCTGAGGGCTCCCAGGATCTAAGGTGCAGCCCATCCCACACTGCTATTGCAGGGGAAATAGGTCTATGTGCGAAAGGAAGCTCTGAAACGTCAGATGTGATCTTCTCTCTGTGACTATACAGCACAGAAACATACTTGTCAACATGGGAATTCTACAACCAGCCAGGAGGATAAGGAATGATGGTTATTTATGAATTTCAAGATTCAAATGTAAATCAAAACTGTTTCCTAAGTTTTCGCATATCTTTATGCCCCCAGAGAGAAACAAATTCTGCATCTCCATAGTTTTTATAGGAATATAAATCCACATGGATAAGAAGTTTATTGAGAGAGACTTAAAGTGTTCTCTCTCATCCAAATTAAATTTCTTTTACTTCTGAAGATTCTGCTGAATCTAGAAAAGACTTTGTGAGAGGACAGTTGTATAGAATTTCAAGAAGAGACATCTACAGTGTATGCATGTCAAGTCTCAGCAAGAAATTAACTTTGATTGCCACATACAAAGTGTAAAACACCCACAGAATAATGCAGAAACCCACGCCATTATACATAGAAACTGGCTATCTACTTACTGTTTGAGATTTCTTCTTTTTCTTTTTCATTGACCTGAAAAAGCCTTGCTTCTCCTTTTCCTTGAGTTGATCAGAATGACTAATATTTTCGGGACTTTTCCTAAAGGAGAAGACATTTTTATCATATTGATCTTTCAATCATTCTCTTGCCACTGTGTGACCAGCATAATGAAGACTGTAAATGCATGACACCAGGTGCAAACAGCCATGAAGAATCAGGCACACAGGTAAAGGGCCTCAAGAAAAGCACAGGAGGAACTGAATCTAATCAACCATAGTTAATGGTTATTTTTCAGCACAGGCTCACTCACACTAGCAATTTGGGCACGATTACAAATGATCTGTAACTGTGTTGCTGGATCATTTTCAAGCTGCTGAAAGCCTCAGAAGTAGAGATTCTGAAAAGTGCACAGCTTAGAGGATGCCTTTTCTGTAACCCTCCAAGGGAAAGAGCAGAAACATTTTTAATACCTTCATTTTTCTATTTACCTTTAAAAAAATCAGCTCAACGAGTTTATTATTAGCAGCTTGCCAAGATATTGAACATAAAAATCAATGCTGCTACAGAAATACTGCAAATAAAAAAATGGCCCGACACTGGAAAATTCCTCTGTATTAAGCCTTTCATCCATTTATTAAAACTAAATAAAAAATACTTAAAAATGTAAATGGGATGAATGCTTTAATACAAAGTGCCCATGGAAAGAAAAAGCTTCTAACTGAAAATACGTAACACCAGGTATTTTAATAAAAATAGAAGATATCAAAAGACAGGAAATAACATCTTGACCTCAAAAAAGATGCCTATACTTATGTGTTGAAAGAGGACTTATATTACTTAATTTAACTTAAACTCTTTATTTATTTATTCATTTTTTGGTACTGGGGATTGAACTCAGGGGCACTCAGCCACTGAGCCCCATCCCCAGCCCTATTTTGTATTTTATTTATTCAGTGAGACAGGGTCTCACTGAGTTGCTTAGGGCCTCGTTAAGTTGCTGAGGCTGGCTTTGAACTCGCAATTCTCCTGTCTCAGCTTCCCAAGTGCTGGGATTACAGGCATATGCCACCGTGCCCAGCTAACTTAAACTCTTTAAAAAGCAACTTGACTAGTGTTACTCTTGAAAAACTCACATTCCATGGACCCTACTTTAAATTTCAATAACTATATGACTGTGCAAAGTCTTTTTCTCAAATGATGGGATTTCTTTTATAAGCTATTCTCTAAAATCAAGAGTGGAAGAATCATTAAAAGTGACTGCTCGTCGGGCGCGGTGGCGCACACCTGGATCAAAAACCCTTTCTATAAGGGGTTTTTCATCATCTTCAGAGGATGCTGGATAAACTACAGTCCAGGCAGGGTAGGAGGAATGATGAGGAAAACAGTTCTGAGCTGAAGCTGAGTGGGTGGTAGGACTCAGATCTAGGCTGTGAAAGATCCCAGAGGCCAAAAGAAAAAAGGAAATAAATTACCCTTGAACTAGATGAAAGCTAGGATTGAAACACCAGTGTGTTTGCATCACAAAAGACAGACTGAAGATGGTGAGGGGGAAAAAAAAAAAAAAACAAATGGGGGAAACTACATCAAATATACATACCCAGAGAATTCACAGAGCAAACAAAGGAGAAAAGCCAGAGGGAGTGAAAGCAAGAGCAAGAGCGATAGAGATAGACAGATATAGGGAGAGCAGATGCCCAGAATACAGGCACTTGAAAAGCTGTATGGTGTACTAAGGATGAAAAAGGAACCTTGAACATGGGCAGGTGGTACTGAGTCAAACAGGCAAGACTGTGGCTGGCCATTTCCCTCATCTGTGCATTGTGGTCCCTGTGATTCCCCTAGTACAGTTTCATGCTAAGTAGTGCAAAGAAGAGTGGCATAAATCTCAGGGATGGAAGCTTTGAGAAAGACCACCCCTCCAGGCACCTGGCACATTATTGGGGGCAGCAACTCCAGAAAGAACAGTGCATGGGTGTGTGTGTAGTGGGGGGGTGGGGGAACAAAAGGTAAACAGGCGACTTCCTTTACAGTCATGTGACTCCAATGTTATCTAACACAACAGCCATTTCCATAATCAGTCAAGGAGAAAGAGGAAATTCCAAAGGGAGGAATGAAAACCAAAACCCACTTAATCAAAGTCAGCCAACATTACTAAGTGCTTTTTATGTGCTAGGCCCTGTGTTAGGTGTCAGAGACACAGATAAATCAAAAAGGAGCCTGACCTCATTTAAGCTGCTCCCAGACCCACAGGGAAAGGGGATGGGATGGAGATCAGGTCAGCCACAGGGGCTTTAGTATAATCCTTCTGGGAGCAGCTTGGAAGGTGAATTGAAGAGGTGAGAGGCATTACTCTGATTCTTTTCCTGCTTCCTCCCCTCCCCTGGCAGTGCGACTAGGGTGGTCAGAGAGAGATGGTGAATGATTCTACAGGAGTAATTCTTAAAGCTAGGATGACAAGCTATAAGGGATACAATAACTTTATATGAAAAAAAGTCTGGGATTATGCAAATAAGTTAACAGCAATTCTTCACTTAAATAGTGGGATTTCAAATTAATTTAATTTACTGTTTAAAGTGTCAACCGAATTTTGATGGCAGTCTTTCTAAACATCTTTATATAATTCGTCTCTTTAAACAGAGTAAATACCACCTATTTTATAAACATACTCTAAGTGGATATATCTATGATGTGCATAATTTTCTCACTGGGGGCCTGAGAAAAGACATAAACACCTGCTTTTTTCCATACCTAATGTTCTTGATGCTTCTTCTTCTGCACACTGCATTTTTGCCCTGACAACCTCAGCGCCAACTGCAAGAACTTGGCATAAAAGAAAAATAAACAAGCTCCAAGCAAGGATATAGGTGTCATCCTGTTAGTAAAGATTAGTAAAGAGGACGCATCTGGCTGCATGAACTCTCTTTTTCTTGTTCTGAGATATCCTGGCTCATCTCTCAGTTCTTAAGTGAGTTTGAGGCAGCTGAGATGGTTGCAATAGCAGCTCTGGGTATTATACCACAATATCTATTGGTTTCAAAAAATATTACATAGTAGCTTCATTTTTTCATTGCAGGTCATGAATACACTATACATATATTCTCTTCCCCAAAGAAATTTAAAGTACTATTAACCAGGAGAAACAGACTGCCCTTAGATTACATGATAATTTAGGAATAGCAATTCACTAAGCTGCCCTAACAAGGCTCTTTCATGTTTGTTTGTTTATTTATTTTTTGGAATCAGGAATTGAACTCAGGGACACTCAGCCACTGAGCCACATCCCCAGCCCTATTTTGTATTTTATTATTTAGAGACAGGGTCTCACTGAGTTGATTAGCGCCTCGCTAAGTTGCTGAGGCTGGCTTTGAACTCGTGATCCTCCTGGCTCAGCCTCCCAAAGTCGCTTGGATTACAGGCATGCACCACCACGCTCGGCTCTTTCATGTTTTTATAAGTTATTAAATGTGCATTTCTCTCAAATATAAAGAATATGGTAAATCAAATACAGATCTTTTTTAGGAAAAAGAGTGAAGATGAATCAAGTTTAATTAATGACTGGACCAAATAAAATATGATATATGAAGGAAATGTACCATATCAGCATTATCAAGAGGGGTTGGGGGAGCAAAAGAAGAAAGTCAATTTACTACTGCAATGCTGAAACCTTCTCAAACCTCAAAACAGCAATATCAGAGCAAGGAGGACTCAATGAAGACTTGGCTAAAGTTCAATGTCCCAATTGTGTCCCTGATTCTCTTAAAACAACTGATTTCAGGTTTCTACATATATCCACATATGAAGTTCTACTCAAATGGGTTATCAAAAAGACAGAAATAAGGAGCTGGAGGAGTAGCTTAGTGGTAGAGCATGTGCTTAGCATACGCCAGGCCCTGGGTTCATCCCAGCACCAAACAAAACCACTTCCTAAAAAACAAAAACCAAAAAAGACAGTAACAATATGTTACTATTACACATTTGGATTTAAATTTTTTTAATATTTTTTTTTAGTTGTAGATGGACACAACATCTTTATTTATTTTTATGTGATGCTGAGGATGGAAAGTAGTGCCTCACATGTGCTAGGCAAGTGTTCTATCACTGAGCTACAACCCCAGCCCCTGGATTTAATTTTGATGTGACTTACCTAACTCTCATATGACTATTGAAATCTGTAATTGATTCTCTCTCTCTCTCTCTTTCTTTATTTTGGTACCTAGATTGAACCCCAGGGGGCTTTACCACTGAGGTACATCCTTAGTCCTTTTAATTTTAATTTTTTTTTTTTAATTTTAGGACAAGGTCTTGCTAGGTTTCTTAGGGCCTCACTAAGTTGCTGAGGCTGGCTTTGAACCTGTGATGCTCCTGTCTCAGCCTCCCAAGTTGCTAGGATTACAGGTGTATGCCACCCTGCCCAACAACTGAGTCTCTTTAAATCATCACCACTTCACTGTCCAAAGACCCCCCAATTCCTTCCAAGCATGCTAATGTATTCTCATACTTTAGACATAATTTTCAGGGCTCATCAAAGCTACACTTGAGAATGTCAACATTGGAACCTGTGCTCTCGGGTTAATGCACAGTACATCTCCTCTACACACCAGGGAGCAAAAAACAGCCACAAAGAGGCAGAATGCACAAAAGTTCACTGGCAAAGTTAGGTGGAGGGGAAACAATAAGTCAGAGTGGAGCTATATGATTTTAAGCATAATAACCACAGCCACTAACATTAATGAGCCTGTAAGGTGCCGGGCACTGTTCTAGGTAATTTTTATGTGTTACCTCATTTAATTATCACATGAACCCTATCAGGTGAGGGAAGTGCTTTTTTTAAAACCCTGCAGTGCTGGGGATGGAAACCAGGGCCTTGTGCATGCTGAGCATCGTGCTCTTCCACTGAGCTATATCCCCAGCCTGGGAAGTGCCTATGCATAGCCCTATTTAGAGATAAGGAAACTGAGGGGTAAAGTTACAGGGTTAGAAGCTGATATCAATCAAGATATCTTATTTCGAGTCTAACTTTTAGTCACTAATGTTAGGACTCTACTAGATATGACACAAAAAGAAAAAGGATAAGAAGATTTGCCACAACCTTTGAACCTCTGACTACCATTGTATTTCTAGGGTAGCACTGTATTTCTAGGGTAGCTGTTCCCTTATTTCTGTTTTTTTATCATGAATGAAAAGCAGGTGGTAGAAAGGCGAAAACTACAAGCTTTGGAGTCAGAACCCATTTAGGTGTGAATTCAGGTGCCCTCCTCCATACGACTGGTTGTCCAGCATCAGGCAAATTCCCTGACTTCCGAGCTTCAATTTCTATAAAATGGGAAAATGGGAGTAACCCCTACTTCAAAGGGCAGTTGTGAGAATGGACTGAGACAATAAACAAAGTGCAAAGCAAAGTGTCAGTATGGGGTTCAATGTCAATTAAGGAAGACAACAAATACCATCATTCATGGCACAAAGAATACAATGGAAGACTTATCAGGTATTTATTGATGTATAAGAGTTTTTTCTTTTAAATGATATTTAATGTAAAAGATGAACTTTAAAAAAAGATAATGACAAATTATGTCTTCCTTATCTAAAAATTTCTTGAGAGAGAGGCCCAGCAGGAGAAACAATGCTAACGTTTGTCCAGAATTTCTTTGCATTATCAAATCTACAATTTGAAAAAAGAAGAGCAAAACCAAAACACTCACCATGGATCGAATGCTGGTTGTCTTTTTGAGTGATTGGTTCCAGAACTGCTTTCAGATGGTAGGGAAGAAACTCTGGTTGACACATTATTTTCATGGAAAGAATTGTCTGGTCGTGGAGAGGGCACTGAATGAAGAAAAAGTAAGTTACTGATGCACAGATGTATTCTTAGTCAAAGCAGTTCTCATGTCATTTTATTACATTTTCTTGGACATAAAACAAAAAAATTAAACAGATGAGTAAAAATCCTCACCTGCCTTTTGCAAAACTTTCATGTTTTCTGAGGTTGGAGGCATTCCAAGGAACATTCTCCCTACCTCACTGCTTAGAATACTAACCTGCAAGGGTCAGTTAACACTGGGCAACATGTACTTCAAAACAGAAACCTGATCTTTCAACTGATATAGGATATTTTAAAGTATGAATAACAGCTCTCACCCCATTGTTGTAACATTCTTTCAAGTTAAGGCTTTCTTATCATAGACCCAACTATGCAAAACCTAGTTCTTAGTCTGAAGTAATTTTAACAACATTTGTGCTGAAAAATACAAACTCGACATTTGGAAGGCAGTGTCCTTCGTGTATTTTTAAACTAAATTACAAAGAAATTTGGTTAGTGCACAAAAATATTATTTTTCTCTGCATTCTCAATTCAAGAATGAACAGAAAAATAAACTATAATGTAAGTAAGTAAAATCTTTTCTACCTTTGGGGAGGGGGACAGTTACTAATTTTTTCCATCAATTTCTTTTTTTTTTTGGTGCTGGGGATTGAACCCAGGGCCTTGTGCTTGCCTCACAAGCACTCTACCAACACAGCTATATCCCCCGCCTCTTTCCCATCAATTTCTAAGCTTGGTCATAAATAAAAATATACTGTAAATTTCTTTGTAAAAGTAATATATAGAATGTATATTTGACTCTTGACTAGTAGGAATGAGAACAAGAAGTATTCTGGAAACATCTGTCATTTAGTTGAACTTCTTCCTTCTATTTCTGAACTTTTTTTTTTTTTTGGTGGTGGTGGTACTAGGAATTGAACCTACAATCTCACAGTGCTCTACCATTAAGCTACATGCCTAACCCCTTATTTTTTTTAATTAATTAATTAATTAATTTTTTTGCGGTGCTGGGAATTGAATTCAGGGCCTTGTGCTTACGAGGCAAGCACTCTACCAACTGAGCTATATCCCCTGCCCCCTTATTTTATTTTGATACGGGGGAGGTGGTCTTCCTGAGTTGCTAAGGCTATCCTAAAATTTGAGATCCTCCCGCCTCAGCCTCCTGAGTGAATAGCTGGGATTCCAGGTGTATGCCACTATGTCCAGTTATTTCTGAACTTTAAAAAATTAAAATGCACTACCTGCCAAACCCTGAAGTGAATTATGAGGTAGACAAATGAGGTGTTTCTCTGATATTGGCCAGTTTAATCCATTTGCCATCAAGATAAAACTGTTTCTAGAAGTTAAGCACTAATTCATTAATGGGAAACTTCATTAATATTTTATATTAAAGTATCTTCTCTGGGCATCTACAGAAATACTATGTATATGATACATTTTGGAAATAAAACAACACTGATAGAAAAAAATCAGTATTTTTGCTACTGCATACTATAAAATTTTGTTTTAATTAACTTTAATCTGAATTAAAAGTTTTGTCCTGTAAGATTCTAAAGTAATCATGGTGTGTGTGTGTGGGTGGGTGGGGGGGAGCATTAAAAGGCATAGTCAATGCCTTACGATTTTTCCAAAGGTGGAATTGGGCAGGAAAAGAGTAGCCTAACCATTCAATACATATTTGCTCTTTTTTTTGTTTTGTTTTGTTTTGCGGTGCTGGGGATTGAACCCAGGGCCTTGTGCTTGCAAGGCAAGGACTCTACCAACTGAGCTATATCCCCAGCCCCATACTTAGTCTTGAATAACACTTCTATGCATTTATTTAGCTTGGATTCCTAATTAAAATGACTAGTTAGTTCCCCACTGCCCCCAATTCTGGTCTCTTTCCAGCTGTCCTCCTAAAATAAAAACAACAGGAAGTCAGGCAGTGTGGGCTCACTGCAGAAGGCTGTGGTGACTCTTGAAGGCTTTGCAAGGCAGAGCCTCCTACCTGTGGGGCTTGTTGTCCATTTCTCCACCCAGGTGCTGGGGTTCCAAGAGTTTCATAGTTACCACTCTAAAGGGTTTGCCTTTCTCTATCAAAATGTCCCCTAGGTTCATATAACCCCAGAGGCACATTTTAGTCATCTGTTAAATATCATATATATATATATATATGTCATATATATATATATATATACACATACACACACACACACACACATACATACATACACACACACACATATTTTTTTTAGTTGTAGGTGGGCCTAATACCTTTATTGTATTTTATTTTTTTTGGAACCAGGAATTGAACTCAGGGGCACTTGGCCACTGAGGCACATCCCCAGCCCTATTTTGTATTTTTATTTAGAGACAGGGTCTCACTGAGTTGCTTAGGGCCTCGCTAAGTTGCTGAGGCTGGCTTTGAACTCGAGATCCTCCTGACTCAGCCTCCCGAGCCTCTGGGATTACAGGCATGTGCCACCATACCCAGCTCCTTTATTTTATTTTTATGTGGTGCTGAGGATTGAACCCAGGGCATCACACATGGTAGGCGAGCATTCTACCACTGAGCCACAACCCCAGCCCTAAATATCATGTTTTTAAGGCTGTGCAAATACACTTGAAATTTTTCTTTATTTCAATCAATAAATATTTATGAAACTGTACCTTGTCAGTGTGCTAATCAAAAGAAGAATAGATGATGAGAAATCAGATTTTTTTTTTCAGTACTGGGGATTGAACCCAGTCCTCCCATACTCTGAGTGCTCTATCAATGAGCTATATCCCCAGTCCAAGAACTCAGCATCTCTGAGGGGCTTACAACCTTGTGAGAGAAATGCAGACAGAGAATGAGCACAATGTGGTCTGCATTGTATAAGAGGCTTATACAAAGAGGTACCGGGAATAGGGAGTAGGACAAAAGAGGAAACACTTCATCTAGGGTGGGCAGGGAAGACCTCACACAAACAGGACTATAAAGAAAAGGACAGGAACAAGCTGCCAAGCAAGGGGAAGAGGAATGCATTTCAGGCCATTAAAGGACATTGCCTATGTGAATCACACAGGCTAGGTACCAAACAGACTTGGCAGTGAGGTGGGATGGGGGCAGCTGCAGGGGACAGCAAGGGCCAGACCATGGACAGTCTGGAATGCTATCTTAGAGAATTCAGATTTTGTCCTGATGCCAATGGAAAGCCATCAAGGGCCTTTCAACAGGTGAGAACCAGGGTTTTGAGGTGGGGCAGTGGGGGGCAATGGGTTGTCTTACTCTATTTTCCCCCCATGTAGCACTATTACTAATCCTTATTCTACAGAATTATTACATTTACTGACAATCTCTCCTCCTGAAAATGTGAGCTCCATTAGGGTGGAGATCTTTAGCTATCTTGCCCACTGATATGTTTGTTCTAAGCTAGAACAGTATCAGGTACACAGGTGACATTCATAAGTATTTTATGACGTAATGGAATGCACGAGTGGTATGGTCAGAATGCAACTTCAGAAGGATCATTCCAGGGATTATTTTGATAGGTACCTTGGAGACAGGGAGGTTAGGAAGCTACTTCAAAAGCCCAAGGCAGAAGCTAGAAGGGTCTGAATGAAGACAGTGTGACCAGCAGTAGAGAACTGCTAGAGGTGACAGTGCAGGAAAGAATGCTACAAGTGTGAAGTCATTTGGGGTGGTGAAAATGCAGGGCTTGGGCTAGAGATGGATGCCTCAGAGAGGAGAGGAGGACCCTGGTTAATGCTGGGGTGACTTACCTCTATAAAAGCTGCCAACTCTTCTGGGGACAGGATCATTGTACAAATGTCTGTTCTCTTTGGGGGCTGTGCCATCGTCAGAGTGTGGGTCATGATATACTCCACCCTGAGGCAGGAAACAAGTTTACAGAAGTTAAACCACAGACTGATGACAGTACCATCTATGAGGTCAGACCAGAGCCCAATCAATCTATAATTTACTCCATGATCTTTTTAAAAAGAAAACTCAAGACAATGCCATAAGGAAAATGACTTCCTTTAGAAGCCAGTCTAACTTATTTGCAGGAGGTTGGGTATGAATAGTTTACCAGGTAGGCTATAATGATGCTGAGTGAACAATCTGTACACATCATCTTATAGTAAGATGTAGTAACTGAAGAATTCAGACCTCAGACTTTTGACGAGTGTGGAATGAAGAGGTGCCTTCTCTGGAGGACTCTTTAACAGAAGGTCTCGCCACAGTCATCTCTGGAGGGAGCTGTTCTCCAGGCTGGGAGTAAAATTCAAAAAGATTTATAAGAGCATCCTATTCCTATGGATGAAAATCATCATGGTCTTTATGTAGTAAACTGGGAACTGAATCCAGGGGTGCCCTACCACTGAGCTACATCTTCAGCCCTTTTTATTTTTTATTTGGAGACATGGTCTTACTAAGTTGCCCAGGCTGGCCTTGAACTTGTAATCCTCCTGCCTCAGCCTCCCAAGTAGATGGAATTACAAGTGTGTGATACTGCACTCAGACTAGTACCTTAACCAGCTAAAATTAAAAAAAAAAAAAAAAAAAGTTGGCTAAAACATAAATTGTCCCAGGAAAGAGTGAATCATCTGATGAATATAAAATAAGCTGAACACATTCAACAGATGGAAAGTGAAATTCTCATTAAAGTTAAGGCAAGCAAGGAATAAATTAATCTGAAAATAGTTCAATTAATTATTAAAAACAAAAAAAAATCTTTCTACTATCTAGACTTCATGGTTCTGAACAGCACTCTGGTTAGAGAGTCTATTAGTCAATCCAAAAGTCCTCTAGCTGATTTTAGGCTTAGTTCTCTAAAAAGAACTGTCCAGAACCAAAATTATTTTTCAGAAAGGACTCATATAGCCAATTCAGATGAAAATAAATGCTTCTTGAACGAATCAAGGAATAAGTCCTCTTAATCATTTCTGTCTTAAAAGTCCCTAAATCCTATATTCCTATTTATGCTTTAAATTCTCTTCTCGTCTCCAGGATAATAGCACTTAGGTTCCCTGTATTTCTCAGCTGTAATCATGACAGTGCTCCTCTACAGAGAGGCTATTACTACCTAGCTTTCTCAAGAAAATGAGTCACAACCTCAGCACAGCGCTTGGTCTACAATGGTGCCCAAGGGGGGAAAATTTCACATTTTCTACACCTCAGAAAAAACGATTAAGGAATGCAATTACCAAGTCATTAGGAGGAGTTAGTTGCATCGTGGAGGTATATATTAAGGCACAGAAAGAGTATTAGCTCAAGCCTAGCTGAGATAAAAAGAATGTTTTATTTAAAATTTAAAATATGATTGTTTTTCTGCCCCTCACTTTCCAGTATATTTGGAGAATTCTGGGCAAGAATTTCCCCAGTGCTGCCTTTCTTTCTTCTGCTTTGTGACAAAATCTCATTTGACTTTTACCACCCATGCTGTTGACAAGGGCCTCTTTCTAAGCATTTTAGAAAACAAATTATCTCCCCCCCCCCCCCCCCCCCCGTGCTTTTGAAGGTGGTCACAATACTTTGCATGAGAATGATTTCTATGATTCACTCACAGGTTTCATTACCTTTTAAAGCCTTCTGCCACCTTTGCTCCTTTAAATGTGTACTTTCTTGCAGCGCGGCTCTGTACCTCCTGAACTGGACTTCAGTAACAGCTGGATCTGTACTTAGCCCACAGTAAGTGCTTATAATTTGCTTATGACCACCACATTCACAAAATCCCTTTTCCAAATTCTCAGAGAGCCAATCATTTGTCCTTTTATTTTTTTAGATGTTGAAAGGTCTTTATTCTTTTATTTATACGTGGTGCTGAGAATTGAACCCAGTGCCTCACACATGCTAGGCAAGTGCTCTACCACTGAGCCACAACTCCGGCCCCTCATTTGTCCTTTTTCCAAGTGAAACCATCTTTTCCTTTTCTTACTTCTCTGACACTATGCTTAATGCCAGCACCTGTTACCTGGTTTTGACCTCCATCTCATGTCTATGGGCAGTTGCCGGGACCCAGAGATCTCTCTAGGTTCTTAAGATTCTCTTTTCTTTATAGCAACTCCTTAGGGGCTCCTCTGACCATTCCTGTAACTCCACTTACAGCCTCTGCAAACGGGCACCGTGTGCCCTCCCCTCAGCAGGCCTTTCCAGCTTCTTAGAACATACCTGGGGACCTGGAGACTGTCTCAGAATCCCAGCTCCACCCTGAACTAGGTGGGTGAACTTGGGCAACTCACCACCTTCTCTGAGCCTCAGCCTACTCATCTGTTAGATGAAGGGACTGACTTAAGGGGCTTAATTCATCTGTTAGATGAAGGGAGTGACTTAAGGGGCTTAATCAAAAATCCCCTGTCCCATTCTGAAAAGGAGCTCCTACAAAAGAAGCCTTCAAGCTTCCCTTTCCCTATATTTAACCCTGCAACTTGAAAGTCCAGTTGTTTCTACTTCTGAGCAGTTATTAAGATCACCCTGCTTTCCTGCTGGTATTCACTCAATCCTGAACATACTTTCCCTTATGTGTGCATGACTTTGAAAGCCACTCCAATTCTTGCATTTTCCCCTCCAGGAACATGAAGCCTGCAATCCCTGGAGCACATCATGTCATGTCAAGTCTCTATCACTCTGTCTCCTTGGAATGTTTTTTTCTTCCCTTCTTTAAAGTCCTTTTCCTGCTTTCACTTTCACCCCCAAGTGAAATCCCAACCCTCCTGGAGAACTCTGCTCAGATGTTACCTCCTTAGGGAGCCTCCCACTCTCCTGCCTGGACTGCCATCCGCTCCCTCTCTCTTCAGCACACATGTGTCTCTGATACAGCAGTTGGAACTTGACCCCACAGCATGAGAATGACTGATCTATTGGCAAGGGTTCCCTGTCAGTCCCCACACTCTAAAAGGACAGCGACCTTGCCATTCTCATCTTTCTTACTAGGGCCTCTCATGGTGCCCGAGCACATATTCACTTTTTAGCCCTTCAGCACTTGTCTATATCCTCACCCAGAGCAAGACCGCCCCTGAAGCCATTTCTGACTGCTGCTGCTCACAGAGATCTTTCCCTGTTCTCAATTCCTATTCCTAGCCAGTGCCATGTGAATGTAGGCCTTAATTATGCCTTAATTATTTCATTGTTAGCATGTATAATTTAATCGTGCCTGAGAGAAGATAGTTTCTCAAGGGCAAGAACTCTATTTGGGACTCTCTGGAATGCCTGAGAACATCTAGCACGGAGATGTTCACTGTCGAAGTAAAAGCTCCCACCATCACAGGGGCAGCAGGAATGACTAAAATTTGTTAGACACTTGCTCCGTGCCAGGCACTGGGCATAGTGCTTTATACATGAAATCACAAAAATAAGATTTAAAAATGTGTTCTATTGTAAGAATGCTACTTCTTTAAGCAGGTTAGTCTCAGTGCTAGAGTCTGATGATCAATAAGAGGGAAGAAGCATTATGCTGAAAATATTGCCTAAAGATTTAGAAACAACCCAAAAAGACTGAAAATTAACATTTATCCTGGCCTGAAGTTAAATTTATCTGTAGTTCTGGATAAATTAAAAACTTTTAAGTTCAATTCAGTTTCAAATATCAATTCAAGATACTGAAGAAAGTCTTAGAAAAAAGGTTTGATTTAAGCAAATATGGTCTGGAGAGATTAGAGAAAATACCCATGCATTCACACTGAATTTTGAGAAAACTAAAAGCTAACCCATAATAGCTGTTATAAATCAAAATAGGATTCTCTTGACAAAATATGCCAGAAGGGAACATTTAAGAAAAGAAACTGATTACTAAAAACAAACTTTTGCATTCTTTTGAGTAGTCAACACTTGATTTAAATAATAATTTTTTTTAATAGAACAGTCCTGTTTACTCTACCAAAGAAAGTACGGCCTCCTGCAGCAGGCGAAATCGCAGACTGCCCCATGAGCATCCCGTGTACCCCCTTCCCATGATGAGCCCACCAGACTGGGTCAAGGTGCTGAGGTGTACCTGGGGTGATAAGAGTTGCAAGCTGTTGGCTCTGGCCGCCATCCCTTGCCCTATGCTCAAGCTTCCATCCAAGCCTTTGGCTCTCACTTTGTCCCGGGTCACATACATGGAATGCCTGTGAGGACGCTGCTGAGAGGAGAAGGGGCTGGTATAGCCTAGCCCATAAGAGAAGGACTCATGAGGTGCAGACAGCGAATGGGAATGGCTGCTGTCCATGTGTTCGGGCAGCTTCAATTCCTCCATCGTTTTGGAATGCCTAGTTGTGGTTCTGCGTGAGTCCAGAGTTCCCTCGTTTCGATTATTTCTCCCTGAAGGGCTGAGTAAAGTTCTTGTGTCACTGTGCCTGGTAGGGGTTGGGCTGGTGGGAGAGTTCAAGTCCAAGCAGCTGGATGGGAAGTACCTACTGGTACTGGTATCTGTGATTTGGGCCCTGGTTTCAGAAAGGTTGCTTACAGACTTGGAGTCACTCAATGCCCCATGGCTTTTGGCCTTGGTCCTGTAGGAAGGACTCCTGGAGGACTGGGGAATGGTGTCAATGTAGCTGTGCCGACTCTGCTTTTCACTGGGCTGCAGTGTCCCAGCTTTGCTCTGAGAACTTTCCATGAATGAGTGGCGGTTCTGCTGAGATCTGCTGCTGGACTTGAGGTACTTTGTGCCTGGACCTTCTGAAGGCTTCGGGTCGATATTAAAGTCAAACTCTGTTTTGGACTTGGCTTCTTTTGGACTGAGAAGATGTGGTATGTTGTTGTTGGTAAGATCTTTGCTGGCAGACCCAGGCTGGGTGCTTGCTTGGTAGGTTTTGGTGTGCATCGGACTAAGAGTAGCTCCAGCAAGGTTTCCATTCAGGAAACTTTCGTTGGCAGGAAGGCCTTCATCGGCCCGGGGCAGACCCACACTTAAGTTCTGAATGTCCTTGCTGTTGGATCTGTGGTGAGACTGCAAAGCAGCACCTTTGCTGGCTTGGTTTCTATGTTAAAAACAAAAAAGGTACATTGGTTTCCTTCAATAGCAGGCACACATGAAGTATCACTTAAGAAAAAAAAAGAAAAAAACCCCACATACTTAAAATACCTCAGTGACTAAAAACATTAACTCTCTCAAACATGTGCCTACCAACAACAAGGAACCTATCAATAAGAAGTCTCTCAGACTAAGTCACTCTGCAACAAAGCACTAGTCCTGATGAAGTTATTATGACATCCTTAACTGCTCGACTAACTTCTTGCCAACAGTTTCTTACTGATAATCTGGTAAAACATGCTTTCACTCTCTTGGCTGTTGTATAAGTGTTCATTATAGAATAGCTGCTAAGGAGAAAAGAGAGCTGAGATACAGAAAGACTCCCTATCACTTTTTTATCTGTTTGACTATCAGAAGACAACATTTAGACTTGAAGGTTACTGTGTTCTTTGAACTTGATTTTTGTTTGTAAAACATAGCTTGCCTCAGAAATATGTACTCATAGCACACAGACACCAATGTCTCTTATCTAGCCTGCAGAGTTGAAGAATGAGAATTCCAGCAATGTACTCATTAAAAGAAAATGACACTCTGAAGAGAAATGTGAATTGCCCAGTGAGGTTTGTTGGAAAAGATGATGATCGATGTTTATGTTTTGGAGAAGTGGCAATTACTTGGGGCTCTTTGGCTATCTCCTTGTACACTAAACAGGAGCACATCACTAACTGTTCAGATAGATACCTGTGTTCACTCAACAGGAAGCCTATACCAGATCCTAGGGATCTGAAAGTGTTAACTGATTGCTAAAGGATACAGTTTAGTACAACTATCAATCCAGAGGAAAACCTTAACCTCCATCTGAAAGCTGAAAGTGACACCATAGCAAATTCAGTTTTATCTAGTAAAGTAACTATTTAAAAGGACCAGATAGGGTTTGGGATAGATGAGAATGTTTCACAATGAATGAGTTACACCATTTCCTTTTTACTCTGTATTCAGAAAATGTTGTAAATATCACTATTGCTAAAGATAGTTTGATTTGGGAAAGTTTTGTTCCCATCACATGCTAATCAGAAGAAAAGTACCTCCCCCCACTTTTAAATCCAGAATGCTAACCTGTGAAACTGTGCCTTCTAATTTTCCCTGTAAGAATCTGCATGTTCAGGCATCAAATGTAAGGGCCCTTTTCCTACCATATTTTTCAGATGGTATTCTCCACCAGAAATCTACCTGAGAGCATTAAAAAAAAAAAACTTATATTAAGCAAGCCTGCAAAAGTATGGAAAGTTCATCTCCTAAATGCACTCACTAATCTCTCCCAGTAAGGTCACAAGAATCACGGCATTAAACAAGGACACTTAAATGTGAGTTGACCAAATGGCAAATCTAAGACCTAGAAAGAAATCAGGAAGATGGGGGCGTTAAGTTTTACTTTCTGTTAAATGATGTCTATAAAATCTTTTGGCAGATCCATAAAGGATAGACTCTGTATCCTAAAGGTGTCAGGTTTTAAAACCATTAGAGTTGTTTTCAACATACATCTTGCTAACTAAAATATCTCAGTGACTTTAAAAAAACCCAACAATGATAGATCTAAACATGAATGAGACTAAGTGTATTGGTTATTTATTATTTATCCAGTTCCCAATCCATTCTCTACTCCTCTGGGTGGTCCTAGGCCCAGACAGTATTCCCCAGGCTTGTGAGCTGGTGACCTTCCAGCAAGGCTTAGCAGGGTTTCAAGCATCACAGGACCAGAGGAGAAAGAGGTCAGGGGAGGTCTTCCTTGTTCCTTCTTGGCAGAGATGCCCTCACTCAGATCCTAGCAGTGTCCCTCCCTCCAGATGACAGCTTCTGCAGGGTAGCTCTCCCTGCCAAGCTCCGGCTGTCACGGGGCCTTGGAACCCTATTTTCTCCCTTTCTCCTTCAGGTCGAGAGAGAGTAATGGCAGAAAGATAACACATGCAGATATTGGGAAATGTCTCAAGCCTAAAAATGGACCAGAAAGGGACAGAGAACAGTGAAGACAGCTGCTAGAGCTTCTGTCAGCTTCTGGAACTGCTAGAATCACTGTTATTGATATTGAGCACAGTCCTACATGGGACCTTATACATAATATTCACAGCAACAATTTTTTTTTGAGGGGGGGGGTACCAGGGATTGAACCCAGGGGCACTCAACCACTGAGTCACATCCCCAGCCCTATTTTGTATTTTATTTAGAGACAGGGTCTCAGTGAGTTGCTTAGCACCACGCTTTTGCTGAGGCTGGCGTTGAACATGTTGAACATGCTGTCATGATCCTCCTTGTCTCAATCTCCCAAACCACTCGGATTACAGGCCACTGGGATTACAGGCGTGTACCACTGCACCCGGCCATAAGACACAATTTCTAACATGAAAAGGAAGGCTATAAAGTTAATGCAGAAACATTTATCAAAGTTTTAGGTTTTCTGTAAATGTATAGAGTCTAAACTGTTATTCTGAATGTTTCTGCCCCAGGATTAATTGCAAGTCATTGAACTTCGTATATACCATAATTCCTATATAGAAAGGGCATCATATTCAAATTGGAGCTCTGCCAAAGTATAACAATAAAATACAGCTTTGAAAATTCCATAGATCTCTTTGACACACAACGGTAAAAAATTTGTGTTAAACTGCCAACCGCATAAGGAGATTTTATATGTAAACTGCTTTTAAATGGATGGCAGGACAGATGGATAGATGGATGGATGGTTAATATATTCATGTAAAATAAATTTTAAAAGGAAATACTAAAGGCACAAAGCTACATTATTAGGGGAAGACTGGCAAAGCAGAACCAGTGAGAGAGGAGCATGGACATGCTGAAGCACCATCATGCAGTGTCAGAGGCTTTTTCTCTGACACTGAACCTCAGGAGAACACGAAGAAGACAGGCAGGAGACTGAGTAATACCCAAGTCCACTGCCTCCTATAGAGAAAAGACTGTGGAAGACCAGGTGTGTGACACATATATGTGTCTCCAGGGGAACGCGTAAGTGGCCACCAATGGATATAGTGATTGTGATGTTGAAAATGTCCTGAGAAATCCAAGGGAGCCATGGTCTGGAATGAGATCCAAGCTAGAATTAGTGCCCCTGACAAGAAGGGCTTCCGTGGAATAAGTATGGACCACAGACAAGTGTGGGAAGAAAGTCCTAAGGTGAGGTAGGATTATTAATAGAAACCATATAGGACTTTTTCTTTAATATATTCAACAGTGTCAAGACCTGAAAATGAACTCTTTCAGATATTTCTATTTACTTATAATTTCTATTGTGATATATTCCAAAAGGGGATTTGGGAGGACTCCTCAAAGATTCATACAAATCATCTCCTCTGAACCTCCTGTGCTGAAAGCCACCTATGAACCACGTGTGTGAACCGAGCGATGTTCAAGCCATTAAGCAGGGAAGCCTGATCTTAGGAACTCCCAGCTGGAACCCACTGGTTCCAGAACGCCTGATTCAAGTGGCACCCTATCTTAGCTCACTGCTCGAGTTCAAGCACAGCCCCCCTGAGATGTGTGTAGCTTACCAAATGCCAATCAACCCGTTTACTACAAGACCCCTGCCACACTGGGGAAACAAGCACCTAAACAAAACTCCCACTGAAACTTTATCCCTGCCTTTGATGTACTCCCCCTTAAAAAAAGAATTGGAGCCTTCTTCAGTTGTTCAGTTCCAGTTCCTATCAGGACTGGACGACCCATCGGGCGCTCTGCTTTTAAAATCTAACTTTTGGCTTTGTCTCTAATCTTTAACTGATTAATTCAGACTTTTCATTTTCTCAGGTGGCTCACACCTTCTGAGCAGGAACCTACTCTGTTAGGGTGCTGGCACTCCATCATTCCTGTAACACCATCACTACACATCTTCCTTAACAGATCCTTAAAGAGGATTCCCAAGGACAGCCTCAGGTCTCCACTGAGGTCCCCACTCCAAGAACTCTCTCAAGTGAGTAACTACAAGACAAATAACACAGCCCCCTTTCCAAGTATGGTTACACTACTAATGTCTACAGCACAAATCACAAATTTATCATCAGTCTACTGAACTTTATATCCCTGGGAAATTTTCTTTTTAAATGTACACTGTAGACAATTCAGGTAGAAGGGAAACAAAAGGACCTGAATTGAGAGTGACCCCAGAGAAGACACAGAAATAATCTGAACCTGCCAAATGCAAAGGAGCAACCAGTTGATGTACTAATTCTTACTTAGTGTACTAAAATTTCATGGAAGCAAACAACAAATGAGCTAAGAATGGTCTGTAAGATGCAAGGGGAAACAATAACTGAAACCAGTCATTTAAAGAAGAGTAAACAGTTCTAAGACAAAATCGCACTATTGCACGTAAGCAGAGCAAATACAGGACAAATGGTTATCACCAATTTGATTGTCCTCCCAGACCTTAAAGTACCAAATCTTGAGCTTTCAAAATTCCAATCAGAAAAAACAAATGCTCTATGTGGAAGAAAAATTGGGGGGAGAGCTTTTTTTTTTTTAAAGCCTCATATTAAAAATTATTGTTTTCTCCCTCTGTGGTCCTGGGGATCAAACCCAGGGCCCTGCACATGGTAGGCATCTATTTCTAGTAGTAACTGAAAGAAACTATATTTTTCATAATCTAATAATCCCAGATGCTAAGATCAGCTTCTGGAAGATGAAGGAAGACAGGGAGACTTTGCCTACCCTCTCGCTCCTCCTGCAAATGCAGCCAGCAGAATTGGGGAATATCAGGTCTGGAAAGACAAGATGACTGATCTAATCCAATGGGTATGTGTTTGTGTGTGTGTTTGAAAAATTGTATTTAAAAAGCATCACTTTTAATCACTGACTTTACTATTTGCATATTTATTTTTATGAAAAATTAATTTCTCAACAATTAAAAGACAGGAACAAAAATACAGACCCTTCTCAAGAGCCAGTTTACTTGGTTCAGATGCAAAGATTGTTCTAGGGTATGGTACCATCTACATGTTTGACATCCTCCTCTTCTTCTTCCAGGAATCCCCATGCTCCCACCCATCCCTCTCCCTCTATGTATCACCCCTGGGTGCTATTTATACAGAATCTTCTAGCTATTGAGGCTGGAAACCCCCTGAGTTGCTAACTCAATGCTACCTTTCCCAGAGAATGTATAGATTTTCATAATATACTTGTTAAAGATAAGAAAGACTTTAAGACCCACACAACTCTTTAATTATAGTTCTGAATCATGTAATAAGCATAAGGAAGATATTTTTGAATAGAGAGGGCTTTCCTTCTTTTCTCTAAGTGCATAATTTTAGCAGCCACCTCCTCCACCTACTTGTAAGACCAACACTGCATCTGTATTTCCTTAAAAGGGAATATTTACCTATTAGACAACGTGCTGCTTTCCACATGATAAGGTTTCCTTTTGGCTGACCTTGAAGGGGACCGATCCAAAAGTCTCTGGGTTTGAAATGTAGGGTGATTCAAACATTGTTCCGTCAAGTATCTGTCAGCGGGGTCCAACTTCAGTAAATTCTTAGGAAACAAAGTTCAGGATTGAACATTACAAATTTAAGTTCTAATAAAAATCTTATTTGTTTTTTTTTAAGAAAAGGAAAATACATGGACATGCCAAAGATCTGGCAAACACAATTCAAGAAAAAAACGAAGACTCTCTAAATCACCCATAATCTCACCTCACCATTGTTGTCCTCTGGGTGGATATTGTTCCAGTCTTTTCTTGAATATCACATATACATATTTCCTTTGGGTCATATTATACACAAAAGTTTTATATCCCACCCTTTTAACTTATCATCAAAACCACTTTTTATGACATAATTCAAACATTTAAAAAAAAACTTTTTAATACATATATATTCACATTCATTTTTTTTTTCCCTGTTTCTCAAATACCCAGTTCTTCTTTTTGGAGGCAGGTTATCAGTTTCTTGTGCAACCTTCCATAGGTATATTCTGTACACATCTCGATTTATTCCTTTTATTTTACCCAAATAGTAGTATACATACAACTGTTTGTGCTTAGCTTTCTTTTCACTCTTTCCACTTGACAATCTTTTTTCCCCCACTTTGCTGTACTGGAAATGGAATACAGGGGCATTCTACCACTGAGTTACATCTCCAGCCCTTTTAATTTTTCATTTAGAGAAGGGTTCTGCTAAGTTGCCGAGGCTGACCTAGAACTTGCTATCTTCCTGCCTAAGCCTCCTGAGTAGCTGGGATTACAGGCATGTGCCACAACACTCAGCCTTGACACTTAATCTTAAGGGTTCATTCATATAGGTAAAGAGCTTTAAGTCTATGGATGTACTTTTTGTGTGTTGTTTTGTTATTTCTACTTTTAGAAAATTTCTTTCTTTCTTTTTGAACTGAAGATTGAACCCAGTGGGGCTTTACCCCTGGGCTACATGCCCAGTCCTTTTTATTATTTATTTTTAAAGTATTTTTTAGTTGTAGAGGGACACAATATCTTTATTTTATTACTTTATTTTTATGTGGTGCTGAGAATCGATCCCAGGGCCTCAAACATGCTAGGCAAGAGCTCTCTACCACCGAGCCACAACTCCAGCCCCAGTCCTTTTTATTTTGAGACAGGGTTTCTTTAAATTATGAGGCTGGCCTTGAATTTGCAATCCTCCTGCCTTGTACTCCCAAGTCACTGGGATTACAGGCATTACAGGCATAAGCCACAGTGCTTGGCCCCCTTGTTTTATTATTATGAACAATGTGGCTTACAACATGTTTCTTTGCCGACCGCCCCCCTTTTTCTTTTGCAGTTCTGGGAATTGAACTGTAGACTTGGTGCATGCTAGGAAAGCACTCTACCACTGAACTATATCCTTAGCCCTTCCATCACATCTTTAATGACTACATAAAAATCTGTGATATGGACATACCATGATTTAGTTAGCCAGCCTCCTACTGTTGGGCATTTAGATGGTGGCTTTTCACTATTATAATTAATGTTGTGATAAACAAGTGAAATCTTTCACAGGATGAACTCCTAAGGATAGAACTGTTAATTACGCAAACTTTTGAAGATTCTTTTTGGTGTATTGCCAAATTACTTCCTAGGAAGGTGTCTCAAAATTATACTCCTCTCTGCAATTGTAGGAATTTACCTATTTCTTGGCATCCTCTTTTTTTTTTTTTTTTTTTAGTAATTATAAATTAGATATTTAAAAGATGGCATCTCATAGTGGTTTTAACGGTCATCTTTGACTACTAGTGAGGCTTAATGCTTTTACGTGTTTATTCTTTACTTACATTTTCTTAATTTTCTATTTCAAAATCTATCCTTGTTTATTGTAAGTGTTCTTTGTGCATTAAGGCACTGGCCCTTTGTTTTATATTGTACATATTAGATTCTTTACAACTGAAAGTTTTTTTCCAAATATTATTTGTCTCAGTAACTGAACAGGATTTTAAAAGTGAATCACTAAGATTACTTTTTAATTACAAATTAAGCAAATACCTAAAGAAACATAAACTACATAGCTTAACACAATACAATAGAGCACACTAAAATTTGCTCTTTGCCATTCTCCCTCAAAGGAAGGAAGCAAGGTGAATTGTAGTGTTCACAAATCCATCTCGAGCTCACTTTTATTGGTTTTGCCCATAGCTAATCTTTGTGACCCACTATTAAACAGCAAAAGGAAATTTGCTTCCAGAAAGTCAGACTTCAGTTTCAGACAAGTGCCTTCAACCTAGCACCACATAAAGTTTGACTTTTGATCCCACCATACACTGAAATGATCACTTTAGGTTGAAAGATTCTGTTTATTGAAACCCAAGCCACTGATTACATGCAAACGGATTTATATTCCTGTTGATTCAGACACAACTCTGAAATCATCTCAATTCCTTCTTATGCAAACAAAAACTGTGGGGATATATAAAATGATTTTGCTTTCACTGGCAGTTCAACAGTTAGCATCAAGATGGCTCCATTTAAGATACTAGTGAAAAACAAAGGAAAATCAGCCCTTGAGTAGCTTTTTAAATTAAAAGTGCATATGACCTTTCAGAAGCCAAATATGTATTAGCACTAGTACTATTTATTGTTATTAAGTAGAAATTACTGTACAAAAACTACATTTGTATTTATGAATACAGCTGTTAATTTTCAAATTAATTGAAAGGATGAGGTCTTCATGAGGAAAATATGAAATTTACCCAGTTAGTAGTTTCTAAAATTCTGGGGGAAAACATCATTGTTTTTCCCTCACCACCACCACCACCACCACCACCATCATTTTTTACTAAAATAGATCCAACATAATTATTATATTTATTCTTTTTTAAAAACTTTTTTAGTTGTTGATGGATCTTTATTTTATTTATATGTGGTGCTGAGACTTGAACCCAGTGCCTCACACATGCTAGGCAAGCACTCTGCCACTAAGCCACAACCCCAGCCCTTGCCTGTATTTATTCTTAAAATAGTTAAGGGCTTGAATTAATTCTGGTGACTTATATCCCCACTAAAATGGCTGAAATGAACAGATGCAGGATGAGATGGCCATTTTAGGTACTTCTATTACCTAGGACAAAATTATCCAGACAGCTTTTGGGAATGGTAAAGAGAATATTTCTTCATGAAAGGATAATTGGTATTTTTAATTTTTCAAGTTCATTTTCAAAAATAGCTAAAAGACAAAAGGAATGATTCTATTTATGTAACATTCAATAATAATAAGGCAATATTAATGGTTGGTGATAGAAGGGGACAGAGCAGGACAGGGGCATGAAGTCGAGGAGGGATCATAACAAGGGTTCTAGTGTATTAACACTTTTCTATATCTCAATCTAAGTAAGGTTATAAGAATATGTTGACATAAAAATCAACTGAGATGGAGACATAATTTGAGCACCTTCTGAATGTATATTTCAGTAAAACTATTTACTGTTCAAGAAACTTGACAGTAAACACATTTTAAAAACAGGAATTAGAATGTTTAACTTCCAAATTGGTAGAAGTGAATAAAGATTTGGGATATTGTTCTACTTCTGTCTGTGCTGCCTTTTATCAGTACTTGCTTTTATTCAGGTACCACACACTGATGACTGGTAATTATCCTTGATAATGATTTAACAAAAAAGCTCAATTATTTTTAACTAAAAAATAGACAAAAGGCAGAAAACATGAAATTGTATTTAGTTCCATTTTTCTACTTTATTTACATTTTAAAAGTTATCAAATAATTAAGGTCCTGATCAATAAATATTGACTGTGTGAAAGAATATATTGACAAAACCCAACTGATGTAAGTGATAATTCATGCCTAATTAAACTGAAAGAAGTCGGAGCTTGTTGTTTTTTTTATAAACAGCATTTCTCAATCTGTATTCAGAACATTATTAAAAAACAGTATTTAGTATTTAATTAAATTTGGGAAATGTTGAGTGAAAGAGAAATGTTTCTTTACAGGAGATTTCTGAAAGCTTTTACAGGTTAATGAACACTGAATCTCTACGAAAGGTTATAAGGTATGTGGCCTTTCCCAAATGCCACACCTCCCTCCTCCACCTCCACCCCCACACCTATTTACACTGTGTTCCCTGGAACACAGATTAACATAGTTTAAAGCACAGTGAAGTTCTAAGAATGCAGCTCAGCAATTTCCAACTGTGCTAAGTATGTCTTTTAAAGGCTACACTGTGCAGCCTCCACTGATTTTGACAGTTGACTGAATGGGCATAAAATAAAACTCGTCCATTAACAAGTGTTTTTTGAAGGTCTACTATCATACAACCAATGCTTGTTTATAAGCTTGTTGGCTGCAGCAGAAGCTGGGGAAATAAGAAAAATAATTTTTGCTCAGGGGGTTGACTGTCTATTGTGCAGGAAAAACCTGGTAGGAAAAAATCTGAGGGTGTTCTTAGTAGTTCAGAGCAGGAAGTGTTCTGGACAAGGGGCTAGCACCAGGAACACTCAGGCCACAGACATGTCTAAAGAAGAGCCTGAAAGAATGAGTTATCTGGGAGAGAAGAGATCAAGTCAGAAGAGGAGAATTGGTTCATGGATTATATCTGTACAAACAACAAGATGCCTTAAATATCATGTAAAAGAAATTGTAGAATCTCTTTTCCTTCAATATTCGTTTTAACATTTGTTTAAAAACCTATGCTGATCAGCTCTGAGTGCTGATAGACTTTTATTATTCTGCCCTTAGGAAAATAAGTTAGGGATCTCATGCTCTTGTCTAAATGAACAATGACAATACCAGATCCTGTTGCAATTTTAAACACATTACATGCCTTTTAACGTGAAATAGTCCCCCATTATTCACAATTACACATCTACTAACAAAACATTTAATTCATGAAAGCAGGCTATGGTCACATGTAGACACAAGAGAATCCATAAACCAAAAGACATTTTCATATAGATATTAATTCCTCCTACCTTCATTAGGTCAAGTAAAACACTATTTAAAATTCCAAGGTATCTTCTCTCCAACGACTGAGGATGGTTCACAGCCGGAAACTGTAAGGACAATGCAACAAGAATGTCAACATGTGGGGAAGGACATGTGTGCATGTTTTTGTGAGCACGGCAGAAAGGAGCAGTCGAGAAGTTATAGACTAGTGCCAATCCAAGCAAATTCATATTTGTCTATTATTTTTGGTATCCATGTATTTCAGGTATGAATTAATAGGACTGGATGTTAAACAATGGAAAAATTCACAGTGAAAAATGATATTTAAATCTAAACAGACAATACTTTTAGGCATGTAAAACAGATCAAGATATAAAAATGTGAAACTGTATTTATACGGTTTATAGAGTATTAACTGCTTCTCTAAGTTCTAAAATAGTTTACACAGAATATGTCTGCTTATACAGACAATTCTTAATTACTGATGGTAACTAGGGGACAGAAGGGACACAATATGACATAAGATTTTTATGGCTTTTTCCTAAGAACATTCCATTTATTCCTGAAAATAGCTAAGTTTTAAAAAGGAGAAATAGGAAGCAAGAGGCCAGAACCTGAAAGGCCACAGAAGCAGAAACTGAATTCGGACACACACTGTAATTGCTTTAAATGTCTTTTTTAAATGACCTGTTTTCGATTCTCCTTTTTTGTAAGTTGAAGCAGGGGGCAAACCATAGGTGCCTAGATTAGCAAATGCATTTTTTAATAAAATGAGGGGGAGGGGTCAAGTTTATTTAGATGTTCTACCCTTTCCTGTGCTAACTCACACTTGGCACTATCTGAATAAATGTTGAAACTCTGGGTAATATGACTGGCAGAGCCCAATGCCATGTACTCCCTCCAAATGTGAAGGCTAATTTGCTTCTAATGGGTATTTCTTTATACCAACATAAGAGCATTTGAAGGTACTGAAATCTCTACACGTTAAGTAAGTGGACAGGAGAACTAATTATGCGGTAAAATTCAAACAGGCTATTTAAGGAGTGATTATGACATCACTTGAACACTCTGCTCAGTAGGGAAAGAGATGTGGAATATGGGTAAGACCTAAACCTGGCATTTGAAGAATCTATTGTGTGATTGGGAAAACAATCAGTGCTACACTGTGCAGCCGTAAATTCCAATGGAAGCTTAGAGAAAAGAGAGACCAAGGTGGTTTGTGGCTATAGAAGAAAGAACTCACAGGTAATATTTGAACTATGTTTTGAAGGATAAAAAAAAGTGAAGACAGAGAAAAGTAGGACAGCACCTCCCAGACAGAGAAGGAAAGAATAACATGAACTTAACACAGACTCACAAGCAAAACCTAAAACAGATTTGAGGGAAGTGATGCTATGCGAGGCATTTTAGGCATTATTATCCTTACTTGAGAGATGAGGAAAATGATGATCAGAAAGTTCAAATAACTGGTTCAAGGAAAGTTACATAACTAACAAGCAGCAGAACTAATATTTGCACCCAGGCCTGTGATCCAAACCTACACTCTTTCTAAACTGAGGCATCTCTCCTAATGGAGGAGCAGAAATTCCTTTTGATGTTGTTGGAACATTAAAAATCAATCCAAAGAGAGAGGCACCTGCCATGCTATAATAAAGACCCTGTACCAGTACATTTTATTGACTGACTGATTGATTGATTATGGAACTGGGGATAAAACCCAGGTGTGCTTTACCCCTAAGCTACATGCTCCCCGCTTAATGTTGAAACAGGGCCTTGCTAAGTAGCTAAGGCTGGCCTTGAAATTGCAATCCTCCTGCCTTAGCCTCCCAAGTCACTGGGATTACAGGCATGTGCCACCTTGCCTGGCACAGTATATTTTGATTAATACTTTGCTTCTGAGGCCTATATTATGCTACCAAATACCCTCTCCTTTCCTTTTCTCAGAAATGACCTTTCATTGATAAGAAAATTAATTCCAAAAGTCAAAAGGTATTAAAACTATTATAATAAAATTACCAAGCAAACTTCTAACTTAAAAAAAATATGTTTTGAATGAAATCTGCCATTCTAACATGAGATGATTCAACAGACAGCTAAAACAAGCGCAGAAGTTTAAACTATATTCCAATCAGTGGTTTGTTTCCTTTCTTAATCACTTGGCGGATACAATACAATGAGCGTAACTTTTTACAGAGCACTGACTATATGTCAGGCACTGGTCTGGGTATTTTTAAATATTTTTTAGATGTTGATAGACTTTTATTTTATTCATTTATTTATATGTGGTACTGAGAATTCAACCCAGTGCCTCACACATGCTAGGCAAGCGCTCTGCCACTGAGCCATAACCCCAGCCCATGGTCTGGGTATTTTATATTCAATATTTCATCTTCACAACAACCTATCAGGTGATATTTTATCGTCACTTTACACATGAAGAAAGAGAAGCGCAGGATGGCAAAATAAGTTGAGTTCATTCAAGTAACAAATGTGGAGCCAGGTTTTGAACTCTAGCAGTTTAACACCAGAGTCTAGGCCCTAAGCTATGAGATAGCAGTTGTTTTCCAAATAATGCATACAATTAAAGCAACATCTTGTAGAGTTTCCATTCTCTATGCAAGTGGATCCAATTGCACATCGTACACTGGATTTTAGTTACCGGTGAGTCCATACGGGGTTCACGGCAATTGCAGTTCACAGGCTCTCTGTGCTTAGTTCTCCATCGCAGACATTCTCAAGGGATATCATAAAAGAAAACTTTCTCCTCAAAGGATGCTGTTAAACCTCTTAAGAGACTGAACTAATTTAGTAGAAATACCACAAACACTTTCAGACTAAAATGTAAACATTTAAGGCTTATAAAAATCAAAGTGCCATGGAAGCAGCAATTTCCCTGAAGAATATTTATAAGCAGCATTGTCAAATGCAGTCTAACACTTTACAGGTAATACTGCTTAGCAAGGAGGTCCGTGAACAAACAGGACCACAGACAAATGAGGAAAATATACCCTTTGTGAGGTCTAACCTAAATGGTATTCATTCTTCAATATCTACTTCAAATGTTAAATCCTCCATAAAGCCTTTCTAAAGAATCCTTAACTGTGATTTCTAACTTTTTGGAATGGTTGACATGCTTCACAGTCTAAATCATAATGAGATATTAGAAAGCAGTATAATAAAGTAACAAGTGCAGTACTATATTACATATTATGTTTTCCTATAAAACGTATTGTTTCTTAATTATTTCAGTATGAAAGCCTTAATTCTCTAGCTTATTAAGACCAGGTACCAGGAATAGTCTAGAAGGGGCTTCATGGACAGAGGAGATTTGGTTAGAGTCTAGGCAAGTGTTGGGAACACCAGAAAAATGGAAATGAGTCATTTCAGAACCCACATATCAAGAAAATGGTGGGAAATCCAAGGTAGTGTAAGAACAGGGGACAGGGACAGGGTGGAGATGATGCTAGGAGGATCCTTAATGCTACCCTCAAGAGTTTCAACTTTATCTGCAATCCTATAGAAGTTTTTAAATAAAAGGGAGATAGAAGTAAATGCATGGTTTGAGAAATGTGAAAAGACTTAAATGAAGAAATTTCAAGAGATTAGTTTGGGAACCAATTGTCTATCATTTAGGTAAGGGTGAAAGAAGCATTGGAGATGGAGAGAAATGAAATAAAACTGAGCTTGAGTGCTGATGGCACATTCATTTGATCCACTGATCACTCAGATATTTAGTGAGTGCCCACCAGACATACTTGTTTCTGTGTTAGATGCTGCAAGTACAGTGATACATGATGGTTTCTGTCCTTGAAGAACTTATATGCTAGTGGAGAGAACTAGATATTAGTAATTATCAAGAAAACAACAAATGAAATAATTCCATACTGTGATAAGTGGCATGATAGAAGAAAGAAGGATGCTACGGAGGAGAGAGATGAGGTGGGAAACAGAATATTGGGTGGGCAGAGAGAGGAGGCATTCTTTGAGCTGAGATTTATGGAAAGACAAGATGCCATGCAAGGGAAGAATAACCTTCCCAAGAGAAGAAGCCATAGGTCCCAAAATTCATGAAACTGGAAAAACCTCTGAATGCTTTTGGGAGCCAAATAACAGAAAAGTAGTGAGAATTTATTTGGAGAAGGAGGGGACTGGAGCTAGGTGTAAGATCCAGGGATCTTAGGGATCCAGAGAACATGGAGCAGGCAAGGACTCACAGGCTATGGCAAGGAGTATGGATTAATTTTCAGTGAAACAGAAATTCAATATGACTAACTTTATTTATAAGTACAGCAGATTTTCTTTACTGAAAGACTGAGGGCAAGTCTTACTTATTGTCATGTTTTCAACACCTAGTACGATAAACGTTCAATAATTGTTGAACTAATCTGGTAAACCATATGTGCTATTTGTACCCTAATTAATGGCATACTTTGGCTAATTTTTGGCTTACAAAAGCAAAAATAAAAGAAGAAAAACTTAGCCAGGTGCAGTGGAATTACACCTGTAATCCCAGCAGCTCAGGAGGCTAAGGTAGGAGGATCAAGAGTTCAAAGCCAGTTTACCAAAAGCGAGGAACTAAGCAACTTAGTGAGACCCTGACTTTAAATTAAAAAAATACAAAATAGGGCTGGGGAGGTGGTCCAGTGGTCAAGTGCTCCTGAGTTCAACCCCCAGTATCCCCCCCGCAAAGGTGGGGCACCTCAGACACATTTGGAAGACAGACAGAAAGCAGGAAGGAGATGAAAGAGAAACCCAGCAGGAGCTGGGGTTGTGTTGGGCACTTAAGTGTGAACAGTGGTGTTCTCTAAAGGGAAATTAACTGAGGTCCAGAAAGTCAAAGAAAAAAAAAGTAAGTGCTCTACAAATGGCAAGATAACATGGTTTGAGAATGAAGCATTTAAGAGAAAGAAAGTAATGGAAAATTATTTTATAGTTTCCACAATGACCACCAATTGACATGTGGGCCCAAAAAAGAGTCTGAAAACTTAAAAAGTTACTTTTGGGGTGGATGGAAGAGATGGGCAGCCTGTTAACTCACTAGTCACTCCAATAAAGTGTCTCTGCAAAGTAGGTGCTCCTTATTTGGGGAAAGTTCATACTTTCTTTTTTTTTCTTTTTCTTTTTCTTTCTTTCTTTTTTTTTTTTTAAAGCCAAAAGAAGCCTTTATTTTAGCTGGCCAGCGACAACCTCCCTTACTCCTAAAAGCGGGGTTCCGGGGGATCGCCGAAAGTTCATACTTTCTAAGATGCTTTTTGGCATATTCTCAAAAAACAGGCTCTGTACAAATTTAGCAAGTCTAGAAAGGACTGCTTAAGACAACACATGGGTTTGTAAAGAAGATTTGACATTTCACTGTCAATGGACAAGAAATATTTGTTGGAACAAAAACCTTTAAATCTGTAGGATGCAAGTATTCATGGCCTTCCTCAAATCACCACAAGCAAGTTTTCTCAAGTAAGTAGAAGCCATTCATACATTTTGTATCTTTCAGGAATGCTTAATATTTTGGATAAAGAGTCTAAGATAATCGAGTTTTAGAATATAATAATGCATATGTTAAAAAATATCTTGAAAAATTAGAATTTATAAATTAGAAAAAATATTAGAAGCTCCCACTTTCAAATTTTGATCTTTTTTTTAAAAATTCACAAATACTATATAAGACCTGGAAATAAAATATGATAGTGGGGATTATAAACATTATAATGGGAAAGAGAACAGTTTTCAAAGGACAACTTGGCATACAATGAACAATGAACTAAATACATCTGTATTGATTTCATTTAGGGTTTTAGCAAAACCTCTTACCCTGAGCCCGTGGAAGCGAGGATTACTATAGAAGAGCTTCATCTGCTCAGATGGAAGTGGTCCTAGCACCTTCTGAATAGTGAAAAGTTGGTCAATTTCGCTTTCTCCAGGAAATAAGGGCTGTCCATCACTAAGCTCCCCAAGAATACAGCCCACTGACCACATGTCTACAGACTTCCCATAAGGAGCTCTGAAAAGCAAAGGGAGAGATTATCTTGACAACTGAGGACATACAATGTTTGAAAACTTTACAAATTATTTTGAACAGATTCATGATTGAAAAGAACATTTGTGTACTTAAGAAATTTTAAAATGCCATTAGAAAAAAGTAAAACTGAAAATAAGGAATTATGGATATCCAAGTAAAAATCCGTAACACAAGTGAATCAACCAGCGCTAATAAAGGCATCAGTTTAGTAACAATTTAGTCAGTATACACTAATTTGAAATCTGGGTGTATCTTGAATATGAATGGCTTAATAAATCCTAATATAGTGCACATGGCTGATGAGTAACACCTCACTTGGGAAATAAATCACTCCCAAGAAATATATTTTCTAGGTAATTAAATTATACTTTAGCTCTCTAAATGTCAAAAAGTTACATTTTATCCATTTTTTTAGTTCAGTATATTAAAATATACTACTGACTTGTGTATCTTCTTAAACAAATAGTGAATATTATTTAACCTTTGATTACTTAATGTCACAACATCCAATAGCTGAAATGATGCTAATTGTATTATTTACTTGAATATAATTGTACTCTACATATCCAGGGCTTTCTAATAGCTATTTTCTCAAAAGCGTTGTTTTAGTTTACTTAAAGGGTTTAAAGCTCTTTTCTAGGATCTGAATTTACCAGACTGTAGAGTTGGAACCCATCCATGACAACCTAGGCATCCCCAAAACAGCTCTATACCTATACCCCCAACATCTATAACTGTAAGTCAAATTATTTGCAGATTAAGTAAGAAACTATGTATATACTTTAGTTTCAAACACAAATAATAGAAGTTTTTTGTTTTTTATACTGGGGATTAAACTCAGGGGTACTTTATCACTGAGCTACATCCTCAGCCTTTTTTTATTTTGAGACAGGATCTTATTACGTTGCCCGGGCTGGCCTTGAACTTGTGATCCTCCCAAACTGGTGGAATTACAGGTGTGTTCAATCACACCTGGCAAATAATCCAAGTTTTAAGAAGAGAAAACCAAAAAATATCTGAAAAAATGAAATGAAATTCTAGAATGCCATAATAATACGACAGTTAATAACAAAACTTTTAAACCAAAGCACTGTTAACATTATACAGAACATGTTTCTAGGGTAACAAATCTCTGCAACAATAAGGCAACCTTTCATTTCTTTCTCACAAAAACTTAAGAACCATATGAGGAAACTTGATTTAAATCTTTTTGGTAGCTTGCTGGGGGAGGAAGGATACTGATTGTTCTTTCATATCTTTTTGAGAGAAAGAAACATTCCAGGTACTAGATAGAAAAACCTACAGAAAACCTCTACATGCCCTCCATAAGCTATTTTTCTTTTGTCATCGGATTTGCATAATTTATACAGCTGGGAACTATTTTGAATGTCAAAGACAAAGACCTGAGAATGTGTAAAAATGCAAATTCTTAATGTAAAACTACATATCAATTGATTTCAATGGAATTTTGACATAAATAATATTTCAACTAGTACTTGACAATCAATTAGCAGTATTCAATTTAACTCATATGAGTTGCACTGTCCCCATCTACTTTTGGTAGCTATCACACATCTCTAAACATAACCTCAGTTTCCTGAGAATGATCTACTTCATACCCATTTCTTCATTGGCAAATAGTGTACAGTAAATTCAAATTCTAATCCCCCCCAAAAGAAAATGGACTATTCATCTCAGTGAGTCCAGAATGGTACACAGAAGAAGAAACATAGACACAATGAAATATCAATCCTAAATCCAAGAGAAAAAATTTGCACAGAAATCCAAAACTGCCCACACAAATGAGGGGATAATAAAGTGACTAATGATCATTTTTGAGTCTTAAGATAAAGCCAGCTTTTGATCACACACACACAAAAAAAGGAAAGCTTCCAAAAACTGATGCCAATAATTCTTCTCAGTTCTAGGTCAGCAATGAATCAAGAAGTACTATCAGATGGTTGGTAGACTCTGGGAAATGAATAGTTAACATTCATACAAACCCCTCAGAAAAGAACTTAAACATGCAGCGGTGCTTTTCAGAAAAAATACAGAGATTTATATTGCTATATTGTACATTATGGTGGGACCGAGTACAACTACTCTGGAAAGCAGTTTGGAGATTCCTCAAAAAATTAGGGAGGGAATCACCATATAACCCAGGTATACCAACTCCTGGATATTTTCCCAAAAGATCTAAAATCAGCATATTACAGCCACACAGCCATATCAATGTTTACAGCAGCACAATTCACAATAGCTAAATTATGGAATCAACCCAAATGCCTGTCAACAGATGAATGGATTAAGAAATTGTGGTATATATACACAATGGAGTTCTACTCAGCCACTAAAAAGAATGAATTTATGGCATTTGCCGGTAAGTGGATGGAAATGGAGAATATCATGCTAAGTGAAATTAGCCAAACTCAGAAACTCAAATGTTGAACATTTTCTATCATATGTGGAAACTCGAGTAAAATAAAGGAAAGGGGGAGGGAAGGATAAGATTACATAAGGAACCAATCAAATACAAATAGACAAGTGAAAGGAAATCTAGTAGAGGAAGGAGAAGGGGGGAGGGGGAGGGAAAAGGGGGATCATGAACTGAAATTGATTTCCATGCATGTATGAGTTTGTTGGGATGAACCCACTACTACTATGTATAACCATAAAGCTCTAAAAAAAATTAAATTTCTCATATCCACCAGATATATGCATAAGCACATTAAAGAAAAGAGATAACTAACAATTTGTAGACTTGTCATCATTACCACTATGGCTAATTTTATTAGAGTATTCCTTCTGTCTTCATTCTTGGGTAATCTCAAAGGAGATACAATCTAGGAAAAATAAAAAAATACTACAACTAGGTAGGCAGAGAATTTCTGAAATTATGGAATGGAGATTGGGACCATGGGCGCCTTCTTAGGCTCTAAAGTTAAAATGCATTAAAAAGAAAAGGAGAACCTTATCAGAAGACCCTTTTCTGGTTAACAGATGAATGACAGAGCATTGACAATGGCAGAGTGGGTACAAAGTGCATGGAACGTTAGGAGGTGTTGCTGAAAAGAAAATCATCAAGGCAGAGATAGTCACTTATCATCAAATAGGTTTTACACTATTCAGAAGAAAAATGGCTACTGGTTCAATATTTACGCCATGTGACTAACAATGTGGCTAGATGTAAAACATACTCAATAAGTATTTGTTAAATGAATGAACAGGTAAGTCAGAATGCCAGACTCTGTAGATGATTACATTCTTAACATGGAAGATTACTAGCAAAGGTGGCTGCAATAATTCCTTCCATCTGTATATACACGCTGCTCTATAATGTGGCTCAGTCACCTTTCCCATCAAGAGGTGGGATTTACTTCTTACCTTGAATCAGGGGTTAGCCATGAAATGGGCTTTGGCCAAATGAAGCGAAAATCATGCAAACCAAATTTTGGAAAGTACCTTTGCTTTGGTGCTTACTTCCTGCTACATGGAATTCTCCTGCTATTGTATTTAGACTAGCCTACTGAAAGATGAGTCCCCATGTACCAAGCAGCCTCCAGATGACCTGTCAGCCAACTGTAGCTACATGAGTGATTTCAAGAGAGACCAGCAGAAGAACCATCCAGTTGCACTCAAATTATTAACACTCAGAATCCTGAACAAAGGGAATGGTACTTGATTCATATCATAGAGCACTCCCACTTTTTTTTGCGGTGCTCAGAAATCAAACCCAGGGCATCAAGTGATGCTAGGCAAGTGCCCTAACACTGAGCCACATCCCCAGCCCTATTTTGTATTTTCTTTAGAGACAGGGTCTCACGGAGTTGCTTAGTGCCTTGCTTTTGCAGAGGCTGGCTTTGAACTTGCAAACCTCCTGTCTTAGCCTCCAAAACCGCTGGGATTACAGGCACGTGCCAGCCTCATTAAGTTTTTAGGTGGTTTGTTACACTAAATCTATAACTGACAAATATTTAATTAACTGAAATTCTTATTTTCCATAGGTGATCCCAAAGCCAACAATAAACAAGCAATACTTGCATAGAAATCCTTGTATTATGGGAAAGTAACTCACCCAAGTAACAGTTCAGGGGATCGATACCACCTGGTGGCCACATACTCTGTGTAATTAGCATTATTACCCTCTGATAGATTCCGGGCAAAACCTGAAAGAATAAATAACTTCGTGTTTGCAAAATATTTCAGTCCTAGTAACACTGTAAAACAACATCTCAAAAGCACATAATGACTGATATTGAATGAGCTGTTTGTTAATAAGTGTCCTTGTTATCTTAAAAGGTTAGTAGAGAGTTCATACGTCAATTGACGTATATGATGTATTTAGTATATGCCAAAGAAATTCATGTTTTTGAAGTCATTTCATGCTTTAGAAAGCCTTCAGAGCATACTTTTAAACAGTGCTCCTAAAAATACAACTCCTAGGAACAAAATGAAGTCCCAATTAGAGTCATAAGTCAAAGTTAAACTAGGATTATGGTCATTAATTCTGCTACAGGTGACTTAGAGGTGTATTTGTATATTTATCGTTTCTAAACAGTTTCAGCCATTATGTAAACAACTAACAATTGGCAATGATGGAAACAAAACAGGCCAAAATTACTGTCATCTCCTAGTGACTGGGAAGCAGGTTAGGAGTATCTTAATTACTTCATAAACTTGACTACCACCTTTGCTCCACAACCTTTCAAGAGGTTGTGGGGGCCACAGCATAGCCACAAAATGAGGCAGCAGGAGAAATTAATTATCCCACTAACTCACCAAGTGTAATACAGGCTCATTGTCAATGGTTGCAAAGAACCAAAGCATTAAAATCAGAGGTAAAAATTAAGGTGTATGTCAGTGTTGAAAAATGGAAAACAGTGTTTCTTAAAATGAAACAGGAAAATATAAAAACCATAACATAACAATAAACCCAAACTCTAGTTCATCAATACTTCTTTGCAATACATACTTTGAAGAAATATTTGCATTTCTGAGTGGAGTTCTTCAAGTCAGAGAAAGGAGATGCCTGTTCTGGGATGGGAAGCAATTAGGAAGTGCTTATTGGAGATGCACAAGACATTGAATGCTATGTGTGCTGCCTTGAGGAACATCCTGGACATTTAAAACACTTTTTTCTTTAAGGGGCTGGGGTTGTAGCTCAGTAGTAGAGCGCTTGCCTTGTATGTGTAAGGCACTGGGTTCGATTCTCAGCACCACATATAAATAAATGAATAAAATAAAGGTCTATCAATATTTTTAAAAAATAATAATGCTAGACCAGGAGTACTCTTTTTCTACTATTAACCATTCTTCAGGCATTTCTTTTTTTTAAAATGCCTTTATTTAATTTATTTTTATGTGGTGCTGAGGATCAAACCCAGTGCTTCACATGCGCTAGGCAAGCGCTCTACAACCCCAGTCCCTAGGCATTTACTTCTCTTTCTTTTTTATTTTGTGTGTGTGTATGTGTGGCAGTACTGGAAATGGAACCCATGTCTTTGTGCATGCTAGACAAGCACTCTATCATTGAGCTACAACCCCAGCCTCATACCTTTCTTTTGTATTTTTAATTTGCTTTATAATTTTCAGTAACTTTGGAGCTTAAAGAGATCAGTGACCCACAGAATCATGTATGCATAATAAATGATGTCTGAGGGGCAAAAAGTCCCAGTATCAGGTGATAATCACAAATGTGGATAGGAAGTTGTACATAAGTACCATTACTGAAAATCATAATGCTAAGGATATGCTAAAATGGCCAAAATCAAAATCTCTCAGAAACAGTATTCAATATTTCTTTTTCAATTTCTTAATAACTTCTTTAAAAGTTGGGGGAAAAAGCAAGGTTTTTGCAATATTTCATATAAATTATGATGAAAATTAAAACCTTTTTTTCTCAGGCAAGCAGGTTCATAATATTCAAATTCTTTGAAAGTATTGAGTGAAAACAGTTCCATATGCTTCCAATTGCTACGCTGAACAAAAAGGTTATTCTACAAAACTGATTCTTAAAATTCTCTATTGCTCACTTGTATAATCCATTTATGTACAAATATAATCTAATCTAACTTATTTATGATAAAGAAAGATATTCTTAGCTACATGAGGTTGATATTTATATTTATGATTATATTTGAATATGTGAAAAAAATTTTAAAAATCCAACTGTTAGGTTTCAGCATAAAGATTAGGTAAAATTTTGATTTCAAAAGTGACCTATGGACCTAACCACCCTAATTTATTATTTTAAAACTTTTCTAAATTATTTTAAATGTTTAATAGCACAATACAGAGTTATCTATATGGGAGATAATACACAATTTTTTCCTAGGAGAGAGTACAACTAAAAAACTTCCCTATACATTCAATTAAGAGCTGGAATAGTGCACATCAATTACTAGTCTCATTCATTGAACATTTAGCAGAAATAAATAGAAGTGTTCTAAAAATGGCTTTGACCTTACAGATATATAACCATTATATGGGCACAATATGTGAGCATACACGCTTGCATATTCTTAGTGGTTATGATGAAACCTACAACAATTTCTATCACATTTAAAATATTTTAGCTTATTCAAACCAGGAATTCACAGTGATAATTCTAAGAAATTTCTTCTGGGGATAATTCTAAGAAATTTTTTCTGGGCTTATTAATATATGTACACATGCATGTATTTGCTTTGAATTCTCATAAAATAAATACTACATGAATTTTTAAAAATACTAGATAATAGTCTATAAAGCAAGGAGAGATTAGTACTCCTCTAATCTCTCAATCAAATTTTGAACACAATAGAACAAACAACAGAATGTTGCTCTGCTAATTTAAGTAAAAAGTAAAGATTTAAAATATGCCTTTAAAAGCTACCTAGGTGTTATACTAAATTAATTCTGAACCAGGACTCAATTTCTTTTTAACTTACCAAAGTCGCATAGTTTCAGAACATCATTGTGGCTGATTAAAAGATTTTCTGGCTTTATATCTAGAATATCAAGATTAAAAAGCAATTAGCAAAAATCTTCTATGTTCTGTTGATTGACACTATTATACCAGGGTGACAACATCTAATTGGATATATCTAGAGTAATTTGAATAGAAAACCGTGGCAGTGAAAACCAGAGTACCAGAGCAATGCATTTTATGCTGGTACACAGAAGTTTCAATTAATTTTGAGAAACATGCAGATCACAATACTCCACTCTTTCTTTGTGTGTGTGTGTGTGTGTGTGTGTGTGTGTGTGTGTAGTCCTGGGAATCAAGCCCAGGGCCTCAAGCATGCTGGGAAAGCGCTTTACCACTAACCTACACCCCCAGCCTACCTTTAACTCTTAAAGGGATGAACTGAATCTCTTAAAGGAATTTAAGAATAACTCAATCTAGGCCAACACATTTAAAGAATCTATTTTTGCCACACAAAATATTAATGCAAATTTTGGAGGTAGAATAGAAAATGTTTACATCCACAAGATAACTTAAAACACAAGAAAGGTTTTCTGAATAATTTCTATATTTACATATCTCTTTAGCTTTTCTGTGTGGTTCATAATGACCAATGTCTAATGCTGAAGCAATACTGAATGAGTCAAGTTAAGATTTCTATTTTTTTCCATAGATATCCTGAAGATATGATCGGAACTGAGAAGCAGAAATTTGCAGAAAATACAGTTGAATTCTCCCTTTGGGAGGCATCTCACAATTTTGTTTTTAGAGTATAGTACCCAGCGTCTGTATCATGTGGTACAGGTTCAAATGAAGAAAGGGCAGAGATAGTGAAATCTGTAGATTTCAGAATCATGGTTTCTACAATTAATTCACAGCCACTGGTTAGCTATACACTTAACCAAATCACAATTTCATGATGGAAATGTAGCTAACTCAGTTCCTCATTAATATTCTCAAACATAATATATAGACTGTTATTAGAATCATTACCCTAGACACTAGATGGCATATCCATGCCACTGACAACCTCAATACCGGAACTGCTATGAGAGCCAAATGTAAGAGAACAAACTAGAAATAATAGGAATTGACATTCTTCATAACACCTTTAAGCCAGTCTTCAAAGTGAGACTATTTTTAAAGTGATATCCTTGTGGATTTGTATAGGTGAATTAAAATGTCACATTTGTTTATCTGATAATTCAAGCGCAAGTAGGTATGGCAACATTTTCGGATAAACATACATACTTTAGCTCCACAAATGTATCCATTTGTGTCCCACGCTATAAAATTATGCAATGCGGGGCTGGAGTTGTGGCTCAGTGGTAAAGCACTTGCCTGGCATGTGTGAGGGCCTGAGTTCGATACTCAGCACCACATATAAATAAATAAAATCAAACAAACAAACAAAAAAAATTATGCAAGAAAAGTTTCTTGAGAAGATAAATGGTAGAGTCAAAGATGATGTGGAGCAAGTAATTTCCCTTTTATGACTATTAACCACTAGCTTGTGATAGTAAAGGACAAATTAAGACAGTTTATGGAAGTACAATTATGGTCTTCATGCAAGGCTGATCAAGCCTACAACCTGCAGACAAAGAATACTTAACTAATGGATAGGGAAAACCAGGAAGTGAAGATATGTACTGGAGAATGTTGGTCTAAGAGAGAATGAAAGGTGAGTGCCAATGGGGAGGGAGTCAGTAACTTAGGGGTTATCTATAAAGCCTGGCTCTAAGGGGGTTCACATTACCTGGTCTACCTGCAGGACCAAAAGACAACATCATCCCTCTGCCATCCCCACCTCCCCTCCCACTCCAAGTTAAACTTCAAATACACATTTATTGGATTCTTTTATATCACCAGGTGTTTCTATAGTGCAGAGCAGATCTGGTTATACAAACACGGAGCTCTCATCACAATATCCAAATAAATCAGTGATTTATCTTTTACATGGTACAAAGGACATTTGAAGAACAAATGACTTCTCATATCCTAAGCTTTCAAAATGTATTTCATTTAAATAGAAATATTCTGAAACTTTATTTGATGTTTTCTTTAGTATTTTCCATTTCAAAAACTCCATACTCACCTCTATGGACAATATCATTCTTATGGCACCAGTGAATAGCTTTGATTAGTTGATAGATATAGCTTTTTACTTTTTCAGGTGGAACTCCATTTGGCATTTCCTCTAGCAACTCAAGCATATTCTAAAAATTGAAGAGAGAGACATTAATCTTCAAAATTAGGGAGGCCCAGAAATTATGTATTAATAATTTTTAAAAGTATCTTGAATGATAATCTATCCAATATACAGCATGTATTTTTTTGTTTTGCATTTCATCTACAACTTAGCTCATGGTGGATCAGGATACTACATTAAGGTTTTCTTTCATGAGAAATTTTATTTTTACTTTTCCACACTGCCTTAAATAATAACTGTATATTCTTTTTACTAAAGACTTTCAAGCATCATTTTATTTATTTTTATTTTTATTTTTTTTGGTACCAGAGATTGAACCCAGGAGCACTCCACCACTGAGCCACACCGTCAGCCCTTTTTTGTATTTTATTTAGAGACAGGGTCTCACTGAGTTGCTTAGGGCCTCACTAAGTTGCTGAGGCTGGCTTTGAACTCGCGATTCTCCTGCCTCAATCTCCCAAGTGCTGGGATTACAGGCGTGCGCCACCACGCCCGGCTTCAAGCATCATTTTAGAATAAAGGGAAAAACAATAAAAGGTGGAGGTATGACATTATAATGTAAGGGGGAGGCAGTCATCTTAACACAGTGTGCTGTGTATCTTTAATAGAACCTTACACTGAGGTCAAATCTTAAATAATATCCCCTCCACCTCAATACTAGGGATTCAACCCACGGTCTTATTTATGTTAGGCAAGCACTCTATCACTTAAGCCAAATTCCCATCCATTTCTATTTTTCTTTTGAGACAAAGTCTCACTAAGTTGCTCAGACTGGTCTTGAACTGGAGTTTTTCCTGCCTCAGCTTTCTAAGTCGCTGAGACTACAGGTGTACACTACCATACCTGGCCTCAACAATATTCTAAAAGGAAAAAAGAGCTGGATATGGTGCTGCACATTTGTAATCCCAATGGCAAGTTTGAGGCCAGTCTGGGCAATTTGGTGAGACCCTGTCTCAAAATTAAAAATAAGAAGGGCTGGGGATGTGGCTCCATGGTAGAGCACCCCTGGGTTCCATCCCCAGTACGGGGGGAAAAATCCCTAAAATTAGAAGTGATTAATATATTTAGTAAAAAAAAAATAAAACAGGCTAGAAAAATACTGTACAAGTAAAAAAAACACAGACCCAACCAATTCAATATTCAAAAACCTTAGTTCACAGTCATAGATCATTCTAAAATTCATGCAAGTTTTTCTGTTAAGTAGAAACTTCACTTAGCCAGTCCCCACTGAATTTCCAGATTAGCCACACCCCATTTTTTTCTGTAAAGCACAATGAATTAAGGCCCACAGTACTTTACTGTTTGAAAGTGAACACCTAGGACAGCAATTCTCAAGAGTGTGGCCTGGACATCCATCTACAGGAGTCTCAGACTTTGCAGAGTGCCCATGAAGTCAAACTATATTGATCATAACAAGTGGGTATTTGCCTTGTTTGCTAGGTTGGCATTTACACTAATGGTACAATGCAATAATCTGTAAACTGCTAGTACCTTAGCATGAATCAAGGCAAGGGATTCTTTGATCCAATTAACTCTTGCCGTTAAAAAACAAAAACAAAAACAAAAACAAAAAACAAAACCAGCAGTTTAGTTAAGGATATCCTTGATGACACAGTAAAAAATAATACTTTTGCTAAATTTTGATTCTTAGAGTATATATCTAAGACTCTACATGAGAAAGAAGAATCCATATAGAGCACTTCTGCTGCGTATGTGCCATCTGGACCATGGACCATGACTGCCTTGAGGCAAAGTGCTGGGTGATTGAGATGAGATGCAAGCTGAACTAGCTGGTTGTGTGTGCGTGTGTGTGTAACACCTATTTAAAAACACATATAACAAAAAAACACATATTTTACTTGACAGAATGACTGACATGAATTATTTATATTAAAATTAACAGGTTCATCATTATTTATTTATTTATTTGTGGTGCTGGAAATTGAAGCTGGGGCCTTATGCATGTTAGGCAAGAGCTCCATCACTGAGCCACACCCACAACCCCAAGTGAATATTTCCATATTGCTCAGTTTTCCTTTCTAATATGAAAAACATTAATAGATAAAAACCCACATAAATAGAAAGTTCTGAGGGCTCCCAATAATTTTCGGAGTATAAAGGAATCCTAAGGAAGCCAGGTGTAGTATTACATGCCTATAATTCCAGTCACTAGGGAGGATGAAGCAGGAGAATTGCAAGTTCAAGACCAATCTGAGCACCTTAGTCTCAAATTTTTAAAAACAGGCTGAGGATGTAGTAGAGTGCTTGCCTAGCATGTGAGACGCCCTGTGTTCAATCCCCGGCATTGTCCCCACTCCTCCCAAAAAGGTGGAAAACTACTGCTCTAATACAGTCCCATAATTTTGTTCACATAAGTCAAGTTGCATACTTATAATCAGTTGTGTTTATTCTCATACCTATTTATAACAGATGTACTTGCTATTTTAATAAAGTTATCAACCAATGAAAATAACATTTTTAAAACAGAGAGTTGCTGTTTATTAAGAAGATGAAATTGAATACTTTGGAAAGACTTAATGAAGGAAAGCCACAAAAGACTGGCAAAGGATAGGTGCTAGCAGTAGAAGGATAAACACTGAAGGACTCTGTAGTGAGGTTGCTCTGCAAGTGTTTTTGAGCTTTTGCTTCATTTTAAAGGTACATGATGGGTATGATGTATATAAGAAAGACCATCTGGAACTTCAATCAGAAAAGCAATATGCAAAAGGCCTTGACTTACCTCTAAAGAATTGTAAATGTGTATTTATGCTTTGAGTTAAAATAAAATGTTTAAAGAATATATGCATCATTTTTAGTGATTCTCCATTTAAATTGCCTTTTTCAATCATAAATACAGAGAAGGTCCTAAATGCACAGGAGAAATAGGAAGGCTTTGTAATATAAAAAACAAATTGTATCCCTCATTTCATATTCCACCCTAGGTTCCTCAGTGGTAGAGATACTGTCCCCTGATAGCTATTCTTCCCTTACTCCAAAGAGATACAATTTTCAGTTGAAGACCTAATTGCCCAGAATGAAGAATCTGTTTCCTCTCTGCCAAGCAGTCAGTGTGACCATGCAACTGCATTCTGGCCAATGGCACATGATAGCTGGAGGTCTATACTAACTTTAAGGATAAGGGATATGTCAGGAGTGGTGGAGCAAAAGGGGCAGAAGCAGTCCAGCAGAAGTTCCTAAAACTACAGAGCAAAGCCCCCACACCAGTCCTGTACTGTTTACCTTTGAATTTCTTGTTATTTTGTTGAAGACACTGTAATCAAGGGTCTCTGCTACCTGGTCCCCTTAAGAGCACCTTTCTCCTTGCCCTCCTGAAACTCACTGTGGATAGTTAGGCATTGACACTGATGGGCAGGTGTGATGGTCACCTTCCATCTAAGAACCATGGGGCAGGGGAAAAGGCCCAGGCCTGGGCATCAGAAGCCTGCAGTTCTGGTAGTGGTTTGGACACTTAGCAGCAGAGAGCTCTCAGACATACCAAATTGCCCGCCCAGGAGGGAAACAGATACACAAATGTGATTTCCCAATTTGTTATACTACAGTGCCATTTATCATGCAATCACCATGAATAGATCAGAAATAAACATTGAAACACTAGATTTGTTGAAATTTTATTATTGGGCAGTGAAAACTACAAACTGTATGACAACTAAAAAATAAAGAGCATCTGATTTTCCCTGGGATCCTAGCACAGCAATCCTTTTCTTATAACCTTTTTTTTTGTTTGTTTTTTTAATCAATTTTTTAAGTTTTATTTTGGTAGGGAAAGTACCTTAGGGGAATACCTAAATTGACACAGAAAAGAAACTTCAAACAGATTTTGGAAAAGAAGCATAAAAGCAGTGGTTTAAAATGACAAAGAACCTAGTATTTTTGAAGTTTTGCTAGCAAGTAATGAAATTACTACATATATATTGTTTATTTCACAAAATAATTTGTAATGGCTGAATGAATTCAAAGTTGCACTGCTGGTCAGTCATCTTAACAACACTGCTTCCTATTTGATAACGACAATGGCAGCGATGCCCTGTCGTGATATAACAAGCACCTGGAAACTGACCTAAAAACAAACTCCTCCAACTTCAATTTTACTTAGAAAATATCCTAGGGAACCAGCAAGGGCCACCTGTTTATTCATCTAGAAAACCTCCAAAAGGTTTCTCTAGCTTGTTTCCTCTACTATTGTATTTAAGTTTTGACCATAACCAACTCCTGAGGGTCAACTGCTCTGCAAATATTCCAAGGCACCTAATATAGATAGATTACTGTAGTGTATACTGTCATTAGGTCACATTGTTTAAAATGACACTAATAGCCGGGTGCGGTGGCACATGCCTGTAATCCCAGCACTTGAGAGGTTGAGGCAGGAGAATTGCGAGTTCAAAGCCAGCCTCAGCAATGGTGAGACCCTAAGCAACTCAGTGAGACCCTGTCTCTAAATAAAATACAAAATAGGGCTGGGGATGGGGCTCAGTGGCCCAGTGCCTCTGAGTTCAATCCCTAGTACCAAAAATGGATAGGAATGGATAGGATAGGATAGGATAGGATAGGATAGGATAGGATAGAATGATACTAATAAGTTGACCTTTCTTTTCTTTCTTTTTTTAAGTGCTAAGGCAAGTGTACAGACAACTCAAAGAATACCTGCTTTTCTTCTTTTGTCCCAGGCTTCCAATTCCTCGCTCCTGGTCTTCTCTGTTGCCCCCGGACTCACCTTAGGCTTCCTGGGAGGATCATTTCCCTCAAAGAAAGCCCTGGTAGTTCACAAAAGGTTGCTTTGCACACTTACCGCCCCAGGTCTGATTCAAGCTCTCGGTCTATCCAGGAGTAGTGGGATCTGGCACCTACCTACCTCTATCACCGGAACCATCACTTGTCAATTCTCCTGTTTCTCCTTCAGAAACTTTGTTTAGGTTTAATTAAAATAAATCAGGTCTAAAAATAAGTTATTGGACCATAGATTCTAAGATGTCAGAAGACAACCTGGTACATTGTTTACTTGAGATTATCTCTGTACTGTTAAACTGTACAAAATCCTTAAATCTATTTCAGGACATAATTATGGATAATATTTTCATTTTTCAAGGCTCATATTATGAGTACAAATTATACTAAATAATACTTTCTTCAATACTGTCAGCAATGGCCAAGCAAATCTGCACACTGGCAAGAAATGACTTACTTTTTCAACATATTCGAACACCAAATATAATTTCCCCCTCCGACGAAAGGCTTCCTTCAGTTCCACAATGTTTTCTTGTTTGAGAGTTCGAAGCATTTTAAGCTCTCGTAAAGTCGTTTCCTTGACTTCTTCATTTTCTAGAACGTAAACAATGGTGAAGAGAGAAAAATTAAAGTTTTCAAACTACTTTTCAAAGAATTTCAAGAACACAGAAAACATCCCAATTTCATCTACTTTGGGTACTTCTGTTTAAGAAGTCTACAGATGGAATATTAATACATTTTCTTGTTGAAAAAAAAATGAGAATAATTTAAAAAAAGAAAAGGCTTGCCTGACCAGCATGGACTGATTTTCTGCTTTTATTTTCTTATATTTCTTACTGTAAAGTGTATGTGCAGAAACATGGGTTTATAGGAAAGACATACAAATCCATTATCATTTAACTCTAACACTCTATACTGGGGAAGAAGGCATCTAAAAGGGCCATAAGAATCAAGTGCATCAGTGCGCAGAGGCACTTCTCTGCCACCAGCACCAGCAGCAGCTGATGTCTTTAAGGTTGGCCTCAAGCTTTGGCTTAAAGGAGCATTTTATTCCTCAGCCTGCATGGAAGTCACCTCACTGAACAGAGGTCGTATGCCAGGCATCCACAATATAGCTTGTGGCCAAACTGCAGAGACTTCTTAAAGAATGATCTCTCTGAATAGCAGCTGCTGTAGGTTCCCGCTGCCTTCCTGTGGCATGTCCATCTGTCCATCCCAGATGGTATAGCTGTTCTGGGATGGAGAGCTGATACTGAACCAGTGTATGCCCTTGCATACCACCAACTTCACTCATGATAACCTCCACAGATAGGCAGAAAGAACAAAAGACACCTTAACTCTGATGGATTAATGGGCATGGAGTGAAGAGCTAATATTCCATTTTAAATGAATGTTTATGATAGGTCTGGGAAATTCAAACTACCATGTTGTATTATGTGTATTCACATAAGGTTAGGTAAAGGTTCATAGGTTAGGTAAAGGTTCATAATCCCTCAACTATAATTTCAAATGCCCCAAACAGTCTACACACTGAAAAATTTATTTGTGTGACAAATTAGATGCAAAACTGAATTGACATGAGACCATTTACAGTGTTCATATGAATATGAATATGAATATGTTGTGCTATAGAAACACTACACGGTGCTATATAGCATGCTATATTTCCATTCTAAAATCCCAAAGTTATGATTTGGCTCCAAGGTGGAGGTAAGGCCAGAATCCTAGCATTGAGAGGTTGTGTCACCTTCAGGTCCACACATCTTCAGATCTGAGGAGGAAGAAAATGGAAATTGGGGATAGGGGCATTTCTAGGAAGACATTCTTTCTACACAAGGTTCACAAGAGGAAAAAGGCTGAAGCAGGGGTTGGGGGGCGCAAAAGAAGAGGGGAGATCCGAAGTGCAGAGCCAGGAATGTTTCTCAGCTCATTTTCTATCCCAGCCCCTTCTCTCAAACCCCTTTCAAACTGAGTTTAAAGAAGAGACTGAAATAGAAACAGAGGCTTTGTAGCACTGGAGCATTTGTAACAAACAGGGAACATGAAGTCAACACTCCTTTGTGAACCGGTTACATAAGCAAGTATTCTACTTCAGTCAGACAACTGCTGGAGAATGCCGGAACACCAACTAGGAAAGGTCAGAGATGCTGCCCGTGGGAAGACAAGAGCCAGGGGCAGGAAAGGCCAACAGTGGCAGAAGCAGTGAACCGGCCCCACCCACACTGGGGGAAAAGCACAAAACAGCAGATGCCACCTGGCAGTAAGGGGGAATGAGTGAGATGCAATCAGGGCACTTCTTGAATTGGCTTCAAGGACTGTGAGGGGACACAGGGTCAGCTGTTCTCCAAGATGGGGCCTAGCCAGAGTTCTGTGATGGTTGGTGTTATAGCAACCCCAGCTGCTGCAGCCTGGGGGACCACCACCAGTCTCCAAAAGAAGCCACATCAGGAAACCCCACCTTGTGTTCCTCTCTCCCTTTGTCATCTTAGGCTTTCAGTTCCCAAAATAGCCCTAAACCTTATTTTTCAGCCATTAGGACCTTTGCATTTGTTCCCTGTACCCAGAATGTTCAGTCTACCACCCTGGCTCTTTTTACGGCTGCTGGCTCCTTCAGATTTTCTTTTAAATATCACTCCTCAAGAGTGTTTCCCAGACCTTTCCCAGACCTTGAGGCAAGTTGGTCCCAACCCCACTATTCCTTATCACAGAACTCTAGGTTTTCTTTTGCCATCACTTTTTATTTATTTATTTTAAATATAGGTGGAACACCCCTTACCCAAAATGCTTGGGACCAGGAGGAGTTTCAGATTTGGGAATATGTGCATATAGATAATGAGATATTTATCTTGGGGTTGGGAGTCAAGATAAAACATGAAATTAATATATATGTTTGATATACACTGTATACACATGGCCTGAAGGTAGCTTTATATGATTTTTAGTGCACTTCTATTTTGACTATGACCTGTCATACAAGATTATGTGTGGAGTTTCCCACTTGTGGCATCAGGTCAGCATTCAGAAAGTTTCAGATTTTGCAATATTTCCAATTTTGGATTTTCTGATCAGGGATGCTCAACCTATATATTTGTTGCTTACTGTTGTACCACCTGTGTGGTCACCTCTGCTAAACCCAGAGGATAGGAGGATAGGACTAAGTTCTTCCATTCAACAATATACACCCCACCACCCAGCACTGTACTTGCTACAAAGAGGTGAACAATAAATACTTTCCTCGAAGGCTTCAGCTAGGGCCATGAGATCTTTGTTCATGTGTGGCTAACTCTTCCTCATTTCAGCGGAGGGGAAAACAGTAACAGGATGGCAAACTATAGGCACTTTGCCCTCTTCGTTTTGTGTGCGTGTATGTGTTGCTGTTGTTGTTTGTTTGTTTGTTTGTTTTGTTATTTTGCTTGGTGCTAGGGATGAAACCCAGGGCCTTAGGCATGCTGCACAGGCACTCTATCACTGAGCCACACCCCAGCCCTGCCCTCTCAGTTTTGAGTGTAGCACTTTCAGTCCCTTCTCTCTCAAGGACTTTGAATAGGCTACTCATTATCGCATAAGACAAACAATTTATTTTCCCTAATTCACCTTTGGTTGTTTTTATAACATGTGACTGCAAAAATGGAGGCTCCAGAAAACTGACAGTACCCAGGTCAAGAACATATATATGTGTATGTATAAAATCCTTAAGAGTATCCACAAACTAGCTGGGCATGGTGGCACACACCTATAATCCCAGCAACTTGGGAGGCTGAAGCAGGAGGATCATGAGTTCAAGGCCAGCCTGGACAATTTAGTGAGGCCCTCAGCAACTTAGAGAGATTCTGCTCAAAATAAAAAATAAAAAGGGGTGGGGATATAGCTCAGTGGTAGAGTGCCGAGGGGTTTAATCCCAGTACCAAACAACAACAACAAAAAAAACCCTAAAAAAATAGAATACCCATAAACTATGCTAGAGCTGTGTAAGACTAAGTAAATACAGCTGGTATATCTTCCCTAATCAAATGCTTGGTGAATTCTTGGCACATGTAAACCAAGTGAAAAAAGGGTGCTTTGTATTATCAATCTGTGGCAGTTTCACTTTGCTAACAGATAAAGTCACCTCAGAATATCTAAACCAGAATGGTTTTAGTAGAAGAAACATTGAAGCAAGACTATATAAATTTAGATTTTTCCATTTAGTCCTTCAACTAATTAATAGTGTGGCATGTCACTCTGGGCAAGCCACTTAACTTTCCATCAGTAAAGTAAATAAATAAATGCCCCCCGCAATCTTATGACCTTTTCCAAATCTAATAATTATTTCTTTTCATTAAAATTTTACTTATTATAAGCCTAAGCCGCAATGAATGTTGGTACTTTGTTATACATCATTCAAATCTATACCGACTTCACTTAACAAAGGTTTTAAAGAGAAGGTAAATAACCCTGCAAAAAGAAGCACACTAAATCAACTAGCACGTAGTGCCAAAACAACCTCATTTTAGCAGCCTATTTTTAGGAAATGAATGCTTCTTTACTTTATGCCAGTCATAGGTAATACAAGTGGAGGTAAGTGCTTAAGCATTAAAATTGTAATGAATGAGAGCAGGCAGGAAATGGAGTTATTAACTCCCAAAGTGCAGGCAAAATGCGCCCTCTTCATTACTGGGAACATCCTATAATTTTGTTTCTCTAAGTACTTTTAAGGCTCCCAGCCTGTCCTGCACTTTGTGATGAAAATTGAGGCAGCAATTGATGAGATGATGGGGAAAAGGAATACAGGCTCCATGTGCACGGGATTCTCTAGCTAGAGGAGGAGAAAGCAGCAAAGTGCTTCCGTGGGGCAGTTTTTAAAGGTGAAAATAGCACAAAAATCACTGTCTTCTAGTTGAAATAATCCTTGTGGGTTCTCTATCCTGGCTAGCTCCTCCTGCTCACAAATGAAGAAACCAAGGCTAGAAAGGATAGCTAACTATCTCAGGATGATGAGGCTGAGGGTTACAGACTGAGTCAAACACAGGGACATAAGTGGCAGTGGTGTAACACAATGAGCTCTGGAGAATGAGTCACAACGCCCAGCTTTGGGTTTACACTCTGCTACTAGACTTGGCCACTTGCTGCTAAAGTTAAGTGGTCAAGCAGCCAGTATAAGTGGAAGAAAAACTCAGTGAAAAGAAAAAAAAAAAAAAACCTCAGTGAAGATCCTGGGTTTGCATTTTAGTCTCAGTTAATCACATACAAACTCGTCAACAATAAATTGCAGCTGGGGTTACACTGGATTACCCTCAAGGTCTCTTTGAGCTCCAAGAGTCACACTTCTACACAACACCTGTTTATGTGCATGCTGGCTGAACTCATCACCAGTTATCACTGAGGGTTTACTGAAGGCAGGGCTACCCCAACAAAGTTATGTGCAGATAAATATATAACTCCACTGAGTGAGAACTAGGTGACATGGTAGAAAAAAGGACATTAGCCAAGAACAAACAAAAATCTGACCTACTTTCATGGGGTTACCAGTGAGGCAAGTTAACATATCTAAAATCAAAAGATTCACTAAAGTAAAAGATAACTATTTTTAAGAAGAAACATTATAAGAGCAAAAGAAATTCAAAGATAAATAAGTGATGAAAAGAACCTAAAGATGAGCAGAAACTCTATTGTAACTCTATATTTAAAGAACTGTGGGCTTGGAAAAGAAATCCAGGAATAGCTATAACCTACTTTATGAAATCACAAACCTGACATCTTTGTATAGCCAAAGAGGCTCCCAAAACAGGCCTTTAAACAGATATACTGCAAAAGAAAAGTCAAGCCATCCTTGTTTGAAACCATATGGGCACCATGTTTGATTCTGTTTGTCCTGATTGAAGAAGGGACATCAGCAGCAGGGCAATTAACATCGTCAGGGACATTGGAATGCTGGTGCTACTGTTTCATGTACCAAAAAAGATGAGGACCCTTCAATCTTCAGAGATGAAGAACTGGTAAAAGAACAGTGGAAATTCATGAAATCACAAAAGGCACAAAATGGTTACCAAATCTTAGAAGAATCCCTGGGATTTTAAAGTGATCCATTTTGGACATGAAAAGGAAATGTGGTGAAACCATGACTAGCCAGGAAGCTAAAGCCCAGTTAACTGAATTCTTTGCTTAATCGAGGGTTGGAAAATTTATTTCAAGGCCTCTCTAACAGAGAACTGAGGCCCTTGAATTTAAGGACTCAAGATTATGAACTCTTGGGCTGGGGATATAGCTCAGTTGGTACAGTGCTTGCCTTGCAAGCACATTAAGCCCTGGGTTTGATCCCCAGCACTGCAAAAAAAAAAAGACTATGAACTCTTGTTTTGTACCATGATACAAAAGTGTAGGTTTTTCTAGTGTTTGGGTAAAAACAAGAATGAAATAACTTGGAGGAAAGAAAAGATGATCAATTAAACATATTCTAATAATTAAGAAGAATAAATATGTCTACCCATTAGTAAAGTGTTTATAGAAAACATAAGCAGGATATGAAATACAAGCAATTTCATTTGATATAAAGTCAGAGACACAACCAAAATTCCACATTAAACATGGACTGCTACACAGCTCCCTGGAGTTGGCTCCCTTATCATGTATCCAGGCCTAGTGACAAGTAAGGAGGAACCCATCATTTGTACATTCAAGGAAAGAGAAAAGTCCAAAGAATCAAAAGGAATATCCAAACATGGGTCAAAGATAAATTGTAAACCATAGGTTCTCCTAAAATAAAGATTTAGCAGACAATATTTTTAATTCTTGCTGGTCCAAAGCCATCCAGTCTAAATCAGTGCTCTTAGATCAATTAATAAGTTTGGGGCAGCAGGCTCTTGTACTTGCCAATGAGAATAATGAACCAACAGTGACAGAATATTATCTTGTGAATATCAAATCTCATTGTTTAAGACTGGAATTATAAGAAGAGTAGGATAATTAGGCTAAATTCCTAATTATACATAGTCTAAAAAGTACCTTTTAACTAAATAGTCTCTATTATCTTTATAATAGAACCTTTTTTCCTCTTCTCGGAAAATCCAAATAATGAGCAAATAATTTGATGAAGACTTCTGGTTGGTTTGGTGTTTACTAGAATGTTTCTCTGTGGAAACTTAATTGACAAATTTATAATACCATCATTTAGGTTATTGCTAAGAATTTATTGAGACTTCAAATTCATGATGACATGTCAAGAAGCAGAAGTCATCAAAATAAGAAAAAACTGAATAATGAAGTGATTTCAGATTAAAATTTGCCATCAAACATACCCCCACTCTGCCGTTGTTTTTTTTTGTGCTGGGGACTGAACCCAGGGCCTTGAGTATGCTAAGCATGAACACTACCACTGAGCTACAATCTGGCTACATTCCTTCCTTTTAACAAGAATTTCTGCTCTCACCCCAAGGTATCAAAGTCTTTCAAGGGAGAATTATAGTAAAAGACACAGAAAAAAATGATCTCATAGAGTTATGTCAGCTAACAACTAGAAAATTAAAACCTGAAAAAGATGAAGACAGAAAGACAGGAATATAAAAAATGAAGAGAAAACTGACAAAGTCTTTTGAATATTGTTTTAATGACCCTCTTTTTACTATGGAAGTCATTCCTTGGCCTAGTCTACAAATTTATGGTAAAAATTACTCTTCCTCCCAAAAAGTGATCCTTCTAACCTCAATTGTATTAACTATACTATAAAATAAAACTTATCTTCATAATTTTAGTTTCAATTTTTCAACTTAAAGTTCCAATGTAACATTTTATTTACTATGAAATTTTGTTTCTCATTTTAAATAGTGATTGATGTCCTGGGATAATATGGACCTCTTGAACTAAGTAGTGGTCTACCTTAACATGGAGCCTTGAAATGTTTCACACAAATTTGTGGCTAGATATGGATTTAAGACAGTAGGATATTATCAGAAACTTTTAAATCCACCAGAAGGTAATATATACTCTCACAAATGTCCCTTGATATGTTAGAGAATACTTGATTACGCTGAACATCAATCAGACCAAGGACAGATCCTACTTCAGTTTAATGTTGTTTTTATGGAATTATACCATCATCTTTTTTTTGGTACCAAGGATTGAACTCAGGGACACTCCATCACTGAGACACATCCCCAGCCCTATTTTGTATTTTATTTAGAGACAGGGTCTCACTGAGTTGCTTAGGGTCTCGCTAAGTTGCTGAGGCTGGCTTTGAACTCGCGATCCTCCTGCCTCAACCTCCCAAGTGCTGGAATTACAGGCATGTGCCACTACGCCTGGCATTTACCATCATCTTTACAAAGATTTTTAAACACTGGACTTAGAATAATCACTATTGCAATATCAAAAGAATATTTTCAGAGTAATAAAAGGGATGAATAAGAGCTACATGACAATAAGGGCAATATTATTATGACACCATACCTTTTATTATAACAGATTTGACTGAAATTTAATAAACTGATTCAGAATTAAATGGTTTACACAGGAGTTGGGCAGCCTCACCTGTATGAAACTACCTATGTACATTCCACACTCCACCATACACGTACTCTTTCTTTCCATTAAGTAAGACACTAATCTGGCAGGAGGAAAAGGATAAAAGACACAGACAACAGTAGCAGCTCTCCCAGGAAGAACTGGAAACAGTAGGAAAGTGGGCCTAAAACAGATGGAACTAAAAAGTTTGTGAATAATTGGATATGTCTTCAGATTCTATCACAAAAATGCTTTGGAAGTGTCCCTTTAAAAGTACGTGTAGCGGGGCTGGGGTTGTGGCTCAGTGGTAGAGGGCTTGCCTTGCATGTGTGAGGCACTGGGTTCAATCCTCAGCACCACGTATACATAAATGAATAAAATAAAGGTCTATCAATATCTAAAAAATTAAAAAATAATTTTAAAAAAAGTACATGTAGGTGTACATAGGTATACATTATCAAAGTAGGATAGGTGATAAGGCTCCATGCCAGTGAGGGATGATGAATAATAATGGTCTGGCAGAGATGAGGGCACAGCAAATTAATGACTTGTGGACTCAGAGAAATAAGGACAGATCAAAAGTTTCCCGTGTCTAGACTACACTTATACCTTGGGATGCCACAGCTAGACACAATCTCTTTTACCTCAAAATGAACCATGTCTCTATTCAGACAGTGTTTTTAATTCTGTTTTATTATTATTTATTTACAGGTCTTAATTTTACCAATAGGTAAGCTTCTTTTGAAAATATACACACCTAAGTTATCTTTATTACCCTTACAGTACCTATCTCGGTGTGTAATAAATTTCTGCAGATAACACCATTAATTGCTACTCTGAAGGTATCGTAACAGGTAAAAATATATAATATGTCAGGGAGGGGAAGAATAGAAATTCAGTGGATTAGACAAAGAGAAATGAAGGGAAGGGTGGGAGGATAGGAATAGGAAAGACAGTGGAATGAATCTGACATAACTTTCCTATGTACATATATGAATACACCACAGTGAATCTCACCATTGTGTGCAACCACAAGATTGGGATCCTAATTAAAGAGATACACTCCATGATTGCATAAATACGTCAAAATAGACTGTCATGTAAAATTAAAAAGAATAAAAAAGTATATCATAATTGTAGCAAATCATTGGTATGCATCAGATAGAGATTGTGAAGAATACAGTGTTTAGTTAAAAAAAAAAAAGCAATGGTACAAATGGCCTAGATTGCACTCCTTTTTAAAAATCCAATGACAATTATTATTTTTGGTGATATCTGATGCTTGCTGATGTGCCCTGCAAGATGAATGCACAGCTAGAAGTCTCTACACGAATTCGAAGGTTGTGCTTTCATCTACTGATGCAACCACTCTTTTTAGGAGATCATCATTTGTCTCCGGGCCACCTGTCGTTAGTCCAAAGTCAGTGCTCAAAGAGCTCATTTCCAATGGTCTCACGGTGGGTTGGCCCAGGGCAACTGCTTCCTTTAGACCACAGCACACCCTTTGAAGCATGCCCTCTGCATCCCCACCCCCTGCACCCACCCCAGCCCAGAATAAGCTAAAAGCATTTTTCCATTGCCTTCCTTTAAGGCTGCCCTCTTCAATGGCTGCTGAAGTTCCCAGCTGATATGCATGTGCTCCACATAACCAGCACATCAGAATTCGGTTACATCAAATAGTACTGAATCTATCCTGGGACATTTTTGTTAGCAAGCCCTTTTAGTTATTTTATGTTAGCCGAGTTTCTGAGGGTGAGGGTGAGCAGAAGCTATTCATAAATACAGAAGTTAACATCTTACAGAGCTTAACAACTGTGTGCTGAGGAAGACAGGCTGTGATGGCAATCTTCACACTTCTGATTAGATACAAAGGTTGATGCTATGCTGATACCTCTTACCCCTAGGTCATTGTTTTTCAAATGGCAAGCTGTGACTTGTGACTCATTAGTAGTGGAATCAATGTATCTGATGCTACAATGGGCATTTATCTGAGTTTATATGAACAGGAGAGAACAGAAAATGGAGGACCTTACATCAGTACAATAAAGTAGTTTGTGATACTTTTGTTTCAGTTACATATAGTACAGTATGTGCGTGGACACTGGGTTAGGATACAAATGTATTTCTACTGGGGTTTTCTGTCCAAAAAAGTTTGAAGAAACACTGTCTACAACTCCTTAAAGGCCATGCGGATTTTGATGATCAGTTGGCTATCTTTGGCTGGCCAATGGTAAAGATTTAAAACCTATTGAATTACTGAAATGCTGCATTTTAAACATTTCTTGCCCAGCATAGAGTAATTTTAATATTCTATTTGAAATGGTCTGGATGTGTGATCAAGACCTTCCAAGGATATTTCTTCTCAAAAAGCTTTTGTTTTTCAAATGAATGACTCTAAATATAAAATCACCCCCTTGATACTGTCTCCCATTTATCCCTGCATTTCTAACTCTGACTAGGGGGCTGGAGAGCACAGGAACCAGTACAGAAACCTTTCACAAAACACTTGCTACTTATGTGACCCAGAGAAGCATTTACTTTATATCAGTCTTTTCATTTTAATTATATTTGGAAACAGTATAGATGACTTCTATCCAGTCCTTGAAACAAGATTTAAAAATGTTGATTGTACCTTAAAACCCATGATAAATGTAATATCAGGAGATATGAAAAGATTCACGGGGAAGGAACTAAATTTTTCAACCCAAAGCATGATAATAAACAAGTTATATTCACTTTCTGAGACTATGATTTAAAATCTTAGGAAGGGATAGGGTATAACCAGCTAAACCCCATCTCTTCCACACTTCATTTACAAAATCTTAATAAAGAAGGAAAAAAATACATGTATACCTTCACTGTCCTTGAATTTCTTGATTGCCACAATTTCATGTGTTTCCTGCAAAGGAAAAAGGCAGAGGGAAAGTCATTCTTCAATGGTTTTCCAATTGGGGAACCAATTGCCTGGGATAGAGTAGCAAGAACCCAGAAAGTAAAAAACCAGATCCTCTTCCTCCATAGTCCTCCATTTCTTGGTTCCAAAACTCTCTTTCTTACCACTCTGTAGACACTGTCAAGGAAGATGAAGGAGAAAGGGGAGAGGAAAGGGCACACAGAGCTGAGATGGCAACGGAATATGCATGAACCATCAAACAGAAGTGTTGATGTCTTCAGGCTACTCAAAAGTGGCAGGATATAAAAGGAATAAAAAGAGGATAAAGAAGACATCAAAAATATTCATATAACCCTTGCTACATTTTGGCTTATTTTCTTCCATTCAACTTTTCTTAAATTAGAATAGTAATGTAGTACATCTTGTTGTACGTTGCTTTTATTTCACTTGATACAAGCAACATTTTGACCTGTCATTATTTTTAAAACTACCATTTTTAATGGATGATTATTTAACCAGTCTATCAATGAACAACTTCAATACCTGCATCCTTATTTCCTTAAGGTTAATTCTATAGCAAGACAACTGGTTCAATTATATGTGAATATAATGTTAAAGGGTCATAATACATACTGCCAAACAACACTAAAAACTGTTATCATTTCACATTTCAGCAGTGTATGAGAATACCCAGTCTATGACCGATGCCAAATGACATATAATTATTTAAAGAATCTCTGGAATTCACTGAGATTAGAGAAGTTTTCTTTCATCACCTGGGTAATGCAATGAGATCTACTAGGGTAAAATTTTTTTCTTGCTGATTCATGGATGAAAACTTTTACCAAAATTTCCCCAGGTTGATGTGATTATTGAACTATTTAGGGTTTTGTTATTGCTGAATGTATCTTGTTATTACATAATCAAATTTATTGATATAGGTCTTTGTAATTAGGTCCACGACTTTCATTCCCAAACTCCTTATTTAACTTTAGTGCAGTTTTTCTTTTCTTTTCTTTTCTTTTTTTTTTTTTCCCTTGGTACTGGGGATTGAATCCAGGGGCACTCCACCACTGAGCCACATCCCCAGCCTTATTTTGTATTTTATTTAGAGACAGGGTCTCACTGAGTTGCTTAGGGCCTCGCTAAGTTTCTGAGGTTGGCTTTGAACTCGCGATCCTCCTGCCTCAGCCTCCCAAATCACTGGGATTACAGGCATTCGCCACCAAGTCTGGCTGCAGTTGATATTTATCCACATTTATATGCTTTGATATTTTAGTGATTTAATGTCTTTCCTTAAATCTTTATCAATTTATAGTTTATTTTAATATGACACAATGAGTGAACCTAGATTTAATATCATTTCTAAATAGAGAATCCATTTTCCCAATCCCCTTTAGTATAAAATTTTAGTTCTTTGTTATATTTTATATCCTCACATACATATTCTAGGTTTGCTTTCAGAGCTTTCTAGTCATCTCCAATTCAGTCCTGTGTAGCCTACTATTCTTATGCCAGAACCAGCTGAAATTAATTAACCTGAGGTTACAAACCCTGATCTTACATTGCTTTGTTAAATGAATTTTATTATTTTTAAAAAGTATTTTTAGTTGTAGCTGGACACAATGCCTTTTACTTTTATGTGATGCTGAGGATCCAACCCAGGGCCTCACACATGCTAGGCGAGCACTCTACAACTGAGCTACAACCGTAGCCCCCAAAAGAATTTATTTTTGAAAATAGGTTTCGGCTGTCAAATGTAATATATAATTACATGCACATGAGCTATTAAGCTCATCTATATTTATTTACATATTGAATTGGCTTTACTGTTTACCAACAGCCGTTGGTTTTCACATATTTGGGTGAAATATGCATTATTGAGTGAAATATTTGCATTAAGTTTTTACTCAGCCAGATTGGATTTCTGAATGGCTTTCTGAGGAAGTATCGTATTTTCCTGAACATTCTCACACATGCATGGCAAACTGGCAGAAGGAAAGGGAAGTCTTACATTCTTACAGAGTCCCTGTAAGCTTGTGTGTACCGCAAAGCCCTACAAGGTACCATTCACATCATTAATATGGTAAATCTATATGCTTATTAAAGCAACTTTAAAGCAGACAGGAGTGGAGTGTCTTGCAACAAAATCCATGCTATATTCTTTTCCAAGAGGAAGAAAATTAAGGGTTTGAAAAGAAGGACTGCCATTTTCAAACACAAAGAAATTATAGTAATACTACATGAGGCTCTAAATGGAGAGCAATATCCTGATGGTTTCCAGTATTTAGTATTATAGAAAAGTCATCTGTGGCCAATTTGGCTTTTGCTCTTTTTATTTTCTGCCTTATTACTCTTAGAACTTTCCATTTTCTTTGAAATAAAAATTTGAAATTATCAGAATATATCTAGAGGGGAATGTGTATATTTTTTGAACTAATATTACCTAAAGGTCAATGAAATTAGGAAAGTTTTCTTCTAGCAAACTTAAATGTTTCTGCTCCTTTTTTTTTTTTTTTTAGTATTTTTCACTATAAACATCAGGGGTGCCTAACCACTAAGCCACATTCCCAGCCCTTTTTACATTTTATTTTTGAGACAGGTTCTCGCTAAGTTGCTGAGGCTGGCTTTGAACTTGTGGTCCTCCTGCCTCAGCCTCCTGAGCCGCTGGGATTACAGGAATACACCACCACGCCAGGCTAAACCTCAGAACTTTGAGGTAGACCTTTCATAATTGTTTAATATGCTTTGTTCACTACTGCATTATTTGTGCCTAGAACAGCAGGCACAGAGTAGTTGTTCAATATTTAATGAACAGCTAATAAGTGAATTACTCAAAATTGCTGCATCAATTTTGTTCTTTATTGGTTCCATTTTAGAATTCTTGATCTTTCCTTATCTCAGCCAACTTCTGCAATTTTTGCCTTGTTTCAGTTTGTTCTGTCTCTGGAGAGGTCATATCTTCATGGTTCTCTTTCAGGAAACTAAGCAGATGTCTTAACTTCATCTGCTTGTTACAAAAAAAAAAAAAATCATCTTCAGATCTAGGTGCTCCTTCTACATCCTCAGGGCAATGTTTTCTTTTGCCATGTCCTTTCATAGTGCCTCCCCTCCATTATTTTGGCCTCATTCTTACTAAGGATGAAAAGAGAGCCACCAGAACTGGCAGATATCTGGCAACAAAAAGGGAACTTGGATTCTTCAGCCATCTGAATTTCAAATACAGACTGATGTAGCCTGAGCCTGATTTCAAAACCTGGATTCCTAGCAAAGATTCTTATTGAGTTTGGCTAGTCTGAGGCTGGACTGCCTGGGCAAGGTTCTCTAAATAGGAAGTTGGAGGAGCACATGCCACTTGCCGTTTCCTGTGTGGGCTCTAGAGAGCACATTTCCTAGCACAGCCTGCTCCCACACTTCTCTGTGAATGCTACATGACTCTTTAAATCCTTTTCTACTTCTTGTTTTACTATATCTGGGGGCATTTTCATCTCTGAAATGGTCTGGAAATACAGATGCTAACATGGGATGGTGGGGCACAGAGAACTCCAGCTCCTTGCTGTCCAGCCTCTAATGGGCATGGATTCAAGTCTTTTTCAATTCCCTTTGGATATTTTGTCCAATTCAGGTTCACAAAGGTGAATAAAAAGCATGACATTCAAGACAATGCTTGTTAATCCATTCCTGCTAATGAAATAAATTCTCCTTGGACTTTGCCAATAATCTTTGATGGTTATTATTATTTTTTTAATTTATAGAACTGTTATGAGCTTCTGTTTTTATTTTTAAATATCTTCATGGGTATTTAATGGAAAGGCGGGAGATGACCACATGGCAAGCTTTATTACTTGTTCTACCACCACCCTGAGATGACATACATAACATGGGTATAGACAAACAAGAAAAAATACATGACAAAAAAACCCCGAAGAACTTGTGTTTTAAATTCAATTTATTCATGAAAGCATGCCATTGCCCCCACAACGTCTGCAACAGAATGTCACCAGCTGTAGTTAGCAAGATAGGCATAACTTGCTATTTGTTTCAGTGCCTTGCTCTGTATAAATAATGAGATAGTTAAAAGCTGATATTTTAAGAAACAAATAAAGAATGTGATAAAATAAATCAGTAATCCATTAATGATCATCCCATTCCTCATCCTTAATTCTGTCTCAAAAATGGAATTTGGAATACAAAATGAGAGAATAGGTAAATTTTTAGACAAAGGTTCCTGAATTGTACTAACACCATAAGAAAAAAACTATATTAAGGCATTTAACAGTTCCCAGAATAAATTTTCTCAGCAGAAAGAAAAAACCCAGAAAGAGAATGAAAAATGTTATCAGTAGTAACTAACACAGAAATATCTGGAGGGCCTATAGTTAGTTCTTCCAGCATCAAGATCTCTTCCCCAGGACTGGGGAGGCAGCTCAGTGGGAACTAAAGCACGACATGCAGGAGGCCCTCAGCTCCATCCCCAGTACTGCCAAACAAAAACAAAATCGAAACTCCACCCATAAAAACAAGCCTTGATCACCAACGAACCAACCAACCAACCAACCAACCAACCAATCATATTGGACAGAGAGACTGGTTAATCATGAACTCACTCCTGTTGTTAACTGTCTAAAGTTCCTGAGTCATTGTTTTATTCTCAGTATTAATTTTCCTTTACTTAAGATTTTGGCAAAGCAACTAATTGGTATTAACAGTCATAAAATTTACTCACTTATTTTAGAATGCAGTTATATAACAATGCTTTGGAAGAGTGAATTCTTTAAACTTATCATACACTGTGTAAAGAAGCACAGGAACTATTGTATTAAATGTTTTGCTCTCTGGGTTAAAACCCAACATGCATCATGAAACACGACACCAAAATACTAATTGTATTTCATTCTACTATTCATGGAGTAAGCCATTTCAAAGGTTATACTCTATAATTCATTCTTTAATTACTCTCTGAGTAAGCCCTTCCTTGGGAGAAATACTTATTTCTTCATCTGAACAGCCATGAATACAACCTCACAAATATTTTGAATATGTTTATATGCAAATATCCCAACAATCTGCTTTCCCAAACTCACATGCACCTTCAGCAGGAGCAAAACAAAGACACCATTACTTTGTAGACTGATAAGGCATCCAAAAAAGTAAGTTCTATTTTCAATTATTTTTAATAACTTTTGTGCCAGGCCCCATGCTAAGGGCTTTCCTGTGGATTATATTATTCAATCCTCAAATCATCACTCTGAGGAGGATTTTATACTTGTTTTAGGGATAAGGATACTGAGTTCAGTGAAGTGAAATTTATCCCAAGATCACACAGCTGAGACATAGGAGAGCTGATGTTTGAAACTCAGTAGGACTGATCTAGGATGCCATTTCTCAACCATGACCATGCATGCAATACTGCCTTTGCAAACCATATATGTAAAAATTATGTTGTGGAAAAGAATAGATTCTAAAACATGCGTGCATACAAACACAAAATACAAAAGTACACCTTCCAAGGAGGGATCAGTATTTCTTTTCCACATCTCTCTGAAAAAAACACATTAGCATCAATAAACATTTCCGAATCTTTTGTTGTTGTTGGTGGTGGTGCTGTTTTGTTTTTCCCCCTGGTACTGAGGATTGAATTCAGGGGCACTTAACCACTGAGTCGCATCCCCAGCCCTTTTGTGTATTTTATTTTTTTATTTTTATTAATTTATTTGTGGTGCTGGGGATTGAACCCAGGGCCTTGTGCTTGTGAGGCAAGCACTCTACCAACTGAGCTATATCCCCAGCCCCCTTTTGTGTATTTTACTTAGAGACAGGGTCTCACTGAGTTGCTTAGGGCCTCACTAAGATGCTGAGGCTGGCTTTGAACTCGAGATCCTCCTGCCGCAGCCTCCCAAGTCACTGCGATTACAGTGCCAGTGAAGTGTGCCACTGTACCAGGCTTCCAAATAGTTTTCTAACAATACCTGTTATCTATGTACCTAAAAGTCCATGCAAGTATTTCACTATTTCTATCTTTATTCTTTTAGAAACCTAAAATAACTGAGACTGACATCGTATTTTACATTATGAGTAAAACCATAAAATAAGAGTAATTTAAACTCAGGATACATTCTATACAGCAGGGAGAATATGATAGAGCTAATGTGTCCATAACATTGTCCATAACATGCAATGATAAAGCTAGATTTCTTCAAAAAACTCTGTAGAAATTGTGACTTTTTTGGGGGGGGGATCTGGGGGATTAAACCCAGGGGCACTCTACCACTGAGTTACATCCCCAGCCCTTTGTATTTTTTAATTTGAGACAGGGATCATTAGGTTTCTGAGGCTGGCTTTGAACTTCTGATCCTCCTGCCATGCCTCCAGAGTCACTGGGATTACAGGTGTGTGCCACCACACCTGGCTGTAACTCATATTTTTTATTACTTGAAAATTACTATAGTTTGTCAATACTAAAAGTTAGATTTACTACTAAATTTAAGTATTTTAGACCAAATCAGGAAGAAAACAATTTAGTACAGCCAAGAAGGGGAGCATCTCAAGCCGTCAGCTAACAAACGTTTACTGGGCTTCAGCTTTAGATAAGGTTTTCTGTTGCATCCTGTGTTTGACATGAATAAGGAAATGAAGCTGTCTCAGGTACACAGAAGCTTACAATCTGGTGTGTAATAATGCATGACAGTAAGTTAAAAATGCATGACGAAAGTTGAAAAGTACAGCAAAATGTTGTATAATATGCCATGGGAGTTCAAAAAAGACTAATCATGCAAATATATAGAAAAAACAGTACACTTCTTTCAGATTTAGCAGTTGAACAGATCTTGGCTTATTTGCTTCTGATCTCTCCCTTGCCTTTTGAAATGTAAAATGTCATAAATATAGTTTCATCCATTCCCATTCCCTCTCCCAGAGGTAACTTCTATCCTGAAGCTAGAAAATATCATTCCAATCACACATTTTTGTTTCTACAAATAAATTCACCCATAAATGTTTTCACTATTGTGTTATAAATTAAAAACCATGTAACTAGCATGTTACTGTATATATCTTTTTGCAACAGCTTCTTTTTAACATAATAATGTGCATCTGAAATTGAAACCTAAATCTAGTTCAGTGGTTCTCAACTGGGGCAACGTGTCCCCCTCCAAGACATCTGGGGCCACTTTTTGTTGTCAAAAGGGGGAAAGAGACCTACTGTCATCTAGTGAGTAAAGAACAGGGTCTGCTATACATCCTATTGTGCACAGGATAGTCCCCACAACACAGAATTATCCAGCACCAAATGTTAATAATGCTGCTATTCATTTTAACTAGTCATTTAAAAGCAGTTTATTCATTAAACTATTTTATTTGTTCATTTTAACTATGTTGTGATATCCCCTTCAGATATTCCCCTTGTGAGACTGGTCACTTGTTAAGGACTTATCCACCAACTGACAGGGATGAAATCATGAAATTTCAGGCAAAACGTTGCTGAAAATATTAATATACTGTAAAAATAAATTTTAAACAAAAGAGATGATTAAAAGACCAATTCTTCAAGATTAAAATTATTAATCCTGACACTAAAATGTCTACATTCATCTCATTTTTCATAAAACAATGATTACTTTAATAATAACTTCTGTAATATGGTTCCATTAAAATATTATATAATGAGATATATTAAAAGATATATTAAAACATATTATTTACTTTTTTGTTAAAAATTCAGTTGGCCAAAACCAACTTAGCCATGTCCTGGTAAATCTACACCAATTGCTCAAACAACTGTTACTAAGGTTCACATTATGGAGATACCACAGGACACACTAGTGAATACTCTAGACAGTTCACAACTGAATTTTTTTTGTATACTAAGAGTATTTTATGGAAAATCTTATATTTAAAAAAGGAAAGCCCATGTATCTACTTCATGCTGAGTAAGCCTCTAAAAGGGGGAGAATCTGATGAAAATATTAATACTCTATCAAGAACATGAGAGCACATAGCCAAAAAAAGACAGATGAGAGAAATGGGATCTTGTACATAGATTTCCTATAGAAAATGTCTGTCCTCAAGTCAACTCAATGATAAAATTCCTATACAACAAACTCTATTTTCTCCTTTATTTCCATTAAATATAAAATTACTTCTATCCTAAGATGGATCTGCCTTCTTTGAATCTTTCATTAAGATGTGAAATGGGAACACACAAGTGTAAAATATTCAGTCAGAATGCCTAACCATTCTCACATCTTCCCCCACGAAACCTGGGCCTGTCTTCTGTTCCATTTCTCAGTGAACACCAGCCAGTAATTTAGAATCACTCTTTACTTCTCTCTTGCCTGTTGCCACAAACCCATCCAGTCTATCACCAAGTGGTAGTGGGTTTTTACTTTCTAAATCTTTTTTCCAATTTACCTGAATGCTCCCTTCTCAGGTCAAGCCCTTGGTCCTCTGACCTAGAGCACTGCCTCGCCTCCTTACCCTTTGAATGTTTGCTCCCAGCAATCAGGTTTTTTGTTTGAAAGTGGACATCTGATTTCATGCCCCACTATTCCCCCTTACATTTTCCCAAAACTCCACTGACCTAACCACCATATTACAGCCCCTCCAGATGGCAGGTAAGGCCATCAAGGGTCCAACCACTGGGCAACCCTCTAGCCCCCTCTCCCCAGGTGTCTCGTGCTTGCTAAGCCCCAGTCATCCTTGCCATTTTCTCTCCTGCTACAAGGGCCTGCTCCCTTTGCCCTTGACCCACTCAACCCTCAATGATCCCTCAAATCCCGGCTCAATCTGCACTTACTGCAACCCTGTCCTCATGGTCTGAAGCCTATCTGCTCTCACAGCACACATTTCTTCCTTTAACCTGCATCAAAGCTCCACTTTTACATATTTATATGACCACCTGCTCAAGGTATGACTCTACCACGAGACTGCAAGTTTGTGAGAAAGAAAAAAGGTGCTCAGCAAGAAAGATGAAGAGCCAGTCCTTGCAAAGGTCTGACTTTACTGCGTCACCAATTCAAAGCACAGATCCTATTGACCCAGCTCATCTTTCTTGTTGGGCCTCATTTACTAATTTCATCACAGCCTAAAAGAGAAACACTTTTTTTCTACCATAATAAAAGATATTACACTCCCTAGTACACAAGGAAAAACAAACAAGCCAACCAAGAATGCAGGCTACAAATACATTTCTGTTTTTTTAAGGACCGCATATTCCCTAGGAGACATTAGGACAGATCTGTTCTTCTATGCTTTAGAAAGTTTCAAAAAACAAAGACAATACAGGAGACATAATATAAGACACCCTTCAGATCTAGCCCTCTCCAGAAGTCCTTCAGTAGGTAGGAATTTAAATCAGTTCTTAAAAGTTCAGAAAGAATGATACTGTCTTGATTCAAACCTTCTTTTGCTAGTTGGCTACTCTGGCCTCCTGCAGATCTTAAAAATGCACTGCAAAATTGCTATTACTTTTGTCGTCAAAAATTTCTTCCACACCAGTACCATAAAATGGTTGTGTTTACTATGTTGCCAATATGTATCACGTTAGAGTAGAGGTTTACTAAATTTAGAAATGATTATTCTGTATTTCTCCACCTGAAACAATAAAATGACTCCTTCACTGTCACCTTTATTCCATTCTATAACAAAACTAGTAAGATTTCCTCCAGCCTGACAAAAAGTAAAATGAAAATAAAGCCATTGCATAACTACAAATATGTCACTTTGCACTGTCTAAGATATTCCCAGTGAGAGGACAGTCATGAGATTGGGAACTGGTTAATATTTATGTTGCTGACAGTGCTGTCTACTATCCTGGTCCCCAAATCCTCAGACCACTGGACTTCCTTCCTACTTACACTGAAGCCTTGAACTATTTTTATGTACACATTAAAGGTAAAAGTATCCAGTAGGCTGTGAGACTAGATGCTTGAAATATAAAAACAAAAACACATAAAATTCTCAGATCGTTTCATAGATAAATGCAAACCCACATACCAAGTAAATCTTTTAAAGTATTTCTAATATGGCTCAGTGTAACTGTTATCAGTGGATTATTATCAATCTGAAGGGACATTGGCTGATAATATCAAAGAATGAGCTAAGTGGACTAGTTCACACAGAACTATACACTGAAAATGAGCCCATCCTATTATATATAATTAGGTGTATCTTTTTCATTTGTTTTTGTGGGCTGGCCTTGAACCCAGGGCCTTACACATGCTAAGGAAGTACTCTACCATTGAGCTTTATCTCCGGCCCTAGTGGGTACATTTTTGTATGTACGTGATACTTCAATTAGGTTAATTTAAGATGAATCACTTATAAATAATTCACCTCATAGTTAGAGATTAATATACATTTGTTGCCCTTATGTTCATATAATAGACAAGGTAATTAATAAAATGTTCGAAAACTAAAATGTAGTTAAGATGAAAAATGAGATACTTAAGCAATTTTTGCTAATTCCTCTGGCAGAGCCAACAGCAACTCTTAATAAAGAGAAAGATACAAGCTGGGCACAGTGGTATATGACCACAATCCCAGCTATTTGGAAGTTGGGGCATGAAGACTGTGAGTTGGAGGTCAGCCTAGACAATATAGTGAGACCCCCCAACCTAAAAACAAAAACAAAAACAAAGAAAAAAAAGGAAGGGAGAGACAGGTGGATTTTCAATGCAATCTAGCTCCATATTATCACACAAAATGTGAGAAATATTTGATTTTCACATAATCCATACTTTCATGCATTATATGTAAATGCCCTCAAGCTACCTTGTATACACTAAATTCAGACCATGGTATGACAGCAGATGAATGAAAATTTCACAGACGACGTGATGATGATGCCCGTCAGACTACATTCAGTTAGGTAATATTAACCATCACACCTATAACTGCAGAATTTATGCATCTGTGTTACTATTTCATTTTGCCCTTATTTTATAATAAAGAAAGAGATAATGAGAAAATGGAAAGTTCTACTTCTAGTGGTCATGTAATTGGGACCAAGATAGCATTAATTAGGCATGCCAAATACAGGTAATCTACAACCTCAATCAGATAATCGTTGGACTTAAGCTATGTTCAGTTGTGAGCAAAGAATACAAAATTTAAATTTAAATGCAGAAAATATATCCTCAAAGATTATCTTGCTATAACAGAACAATAATTTATAGCATACTAAATCTATGCTGTACCAAGAAAGTATAGCTTTTCAATTTTCTGTAATCAATTTAACCTTGCTTTTTAAGCATCCACTTTTGACTTCAATTTACATTCTATAGTAGCTCAGTCCTTTCTGGATTATCCCTTTCTGGTAAATGCTCAATTTTTCATACTTTCCTCCTGCCTCCTCTACCAAGATGGCAGCTGGGTGTAAGGATAAGGGTGGGGCAATAGAACTTCACAGAAGGCAGGGAGGGGCTCTCAGGTCTCCAAGACTAGGTTCCTTCTATTTTGGATACAGGCCTCCTTCTGCTGCTGCTGCTGCTGAATACTGCATGAGCTATAGACTCTGGTGTCTCTTGGCTCAAGGCCCAGGAGTCTGGCCCAGTTGGTTAGGCTCCCTCTCAGTTTTATTGGTGCTAAAGACATCCAGACTCTGTAATCTCATTTATACCTGACACATACCCCTCAACACAGCTTCCCCACTGACAGGTTCATTGGCTCTCAACCCAGCTACTTGGAGTATGCAGTACCTTTGGGATCCTTAGAATCCACTCACAAACTCAAGGAGGCCCAGGAACCTTCTCTCAACCTACCCACACTATGCTTCATTTTCTTCTGCTGTCGCTACTTTAGCTATAATAAGGCAACTCTGCAGGTGGTTTCTTCCCCAAGTTCCAAGAGGGGAATGGGGCATAAGCTTCCTTTGCTTTTGGCTTTACTCTCAACATACACACCCCCGCAAACCCAGAATTTCAGTTTTCTGAGATGGTTGTGCTGAGGAATATCAAGTCATACCTGTCCTCTGGCCTGCTCTAACTCTGCCTCTTCTGCCCACAATGCTTTGGTACCTGAAAGGGCTGTCTTTCATTTCTCCTTTAATTCTCAGGAATTTCCCCTATAAAGTGACATTCATGCTATGCTCTCTCCTGGACCCATGATAGAAGAAAAGGTAGGGAGAGAAAAAACAATTTATTGACCAAAAATACATTAACCAGGTATTCCAAAAATATCGTCCCTATTAAATAAATAAAGATTCAGGTGTACAGCGATAGAAGAAAAACCAAAGAAAGCCTCAAGCCTTTTCCCATGGTGACAACCTCCCCACAAGAACATGCCTTTCACAAAGGATCTCTTTCATCCAGCTCCAGAAGAGAAGAGGAAACCCAAGAAGAAGAGCCTGGTACAGAACCCCAATTCCTATTTCATAGGTGTGAAATGCCTAGGATGCTCTAAAATCACCTCAGTCTTTAGCCATACACAAACAATAGTTTTGCGTGTTGGCTGCTCCACTGTCCTCTGCCAGCCTACAGGAGGTTTTAGAAAAGCAAGCCTTACAGAAGGGTTTTCCTTTAGGAGGAAGCAACACTGTAAGAAACCTGAATGAAGATGAGTGGGAAAACATCCCAATTAACATATTTTAGATAAGAGAAGAAAGGCTTAAAATTATGGTCAGAGGGAAAAAATACGTAGTCCAAATGAAGACACATACCTGATATCAGATAACAACTCGCTACAGAGTCTTTTATCAAAGGGGGCCTAACTTCTTCATGATCAATTTTTCCAGTAAGTTATGTGGATATCACTGAAGTCAGAATACTCAATTTTTGCAGATACCTATGCATAAACAATGTACAGACAGCTAACTATAGTACAGCCAGTTATTTGCTGCTTCCTGGGGAGCTCTAACAGAAACCAGACCCATGACTACGCATCTGCTCATACCTTCTGCTGAAGATAGAGATATTAGAGTTAAATGGTTATAAATTAGTTCCTAAGAATGTCTGATTCTGTTTTGCTATTATTCATCAACATGCGGATAAATCATGCATGCATGTGTATAAAATCTATTAAGTCTGGGTTTTGACAAATACCATGCTGCACTAATTTTACATTTTCCTATAAAATAAGACAATGTGAATACTGAAATCTGGCAAGCACAGTCAACACAACAAGTTTTGATTTTTTCCAATCCATGAGAAATACAGCTGGTTTTATAATAGAAGCAAGGTTAATGAAACTGAAGTTTAAAAGAAATGAATTATGTTCTATAATAATATTTTCAGGCTACCTGGGCACAAGGTCTTCAGGTGCACAATCACTATGACATGAGACAAGAAAGACTGTGAGGTACAGCAAGAGAAACTCAGAAACCCCCTATCCAAATGCTGCAGTGAATTTCCTCCAGGGATGCCATCAACACATGTTCTGACAGATATGTTCACACATAAGCACAGAAACAGAAGAGGACAACCAAAATCTGAAAAAGTTCCAAGTCACTGCTTTTTGCCATAGCTATATCCACATAGGAAACTGAAAAATACATTCAAATAGATAGTAACAATTTTTCTTTTCTCAAAAACTTACTTTCAAAATACCTAGCTAACTTAGTGAAAATCCCCTATATCTTCTATGCATTGTGGGAAAAATTAGAAAATGCCAGACCACATGTGAATCAGCAGACTGCAATACTTTTGAAAGAATTTGGTCTGGTTTGATTTTATATCCAAGCACCTAGCATCTTGTACATGATACACATATATAAAATGTCTGCTGAATTGAACATATTGTTACAAAGGCCTGGAAGAGGAACTATTTACCACCATCACATAAGCTTGATGACCTACCTATACATGCCACCTTGAGCAAACAAGAGCAGACAAAACTCTTCAAAATGGCAATGGCCTTGAAATAACAGTGATGTGTAAGTCTCAAGTAGTTCAATGTTTCAAGAGAATTAGCCAAAGGACACTATAAACTTAAACATTTTTGTGTCCGGTGACTTAACATCAAGAATATCACTGAAAAATAAGGAACTCAGCTCGATAGGAAAACAAATAAATAAACTAGTAAAAAATGGGCAACAGACCTAAATAAACATTTCTTAAAAGAAGACAAACAAACGGCCAACAGGTATAAAAACATGTTCACCATCACTATCTATGAGGGAAATGTGAATCAAAACAACAATGAGATATCAGTTCACTCTAGTGAGAATAACTTCAAAACGACAAAAGACACTGCTGGTGAGGATGTGAAGAAAAGGGAACCCTTGCACACTGTTGGAAGGAATGAAAATTAGTACAGCCATTTTGGAGAACAACATGGAGGCTCCTCAAAAAATTAAAAATAGAACCACCATATGATCCAACAATCCCACTACAGGTAGACAGCCAAAGATAATGAAATCAGTATGTCAAAGAGTCATCTGCATTCCCATATTTACTGTAGCATTATTCACAATAGGAAATGTAGGTAACCAACCTAAGTAAGTGTCCATTGACAGATGAATGGATAAAGAAAATGTGGTATATATACACAAAGGAATTCTGTTCAGCCATAAAAGAAAAAAATCCTATCATCTGAGACATCATGGAACTAAAGGTCACTATGTTAAGTTAAATAAGCCAGGCACAGAAAGTACCACATAATCATGCTCATATGTGGACTAAAATAGTTGATCTCATAGGGGGAAAAAAAGAAGAAGATCACTGATACAGAGTGTTAAAATTCTCTTTGAATAGTACTGTCTAAAGGTTTTAGTGAGGTCATCATTTTGTACATAACAGATATTATATTTGGCTGTCAAACACAAGAATTCAGGAAAAGAATGATGTATTACATACCATGCAACCTGATGGCTTTCCAAAGCCTTCAAGATAAAGTTCTAATTACATGCTTTACCTCCTAACTTTTAAGGAAAATCGGTCCCTTCTCCTATCACACCTAATTATTTGCAGTTTCTCAGCTGAGTCTTCACCTGAACTTTCTTCTATCAGTTCACACACTGCCTTAAGCATTCATTCTTTCTTCATTCTTTTCACAAGCATTTTCCAAACTCTTACTATGTGACAGACACTGTACCAACCACTGGGTATGCATAGGGAGTAGGAGCAAGAGCGTCCTTGTTCCTATGGAGGTTACATTCTGGAAGGACAAGACATATTCATATTAATAAGTAAGCAAGTAACAGAACAAGACAACTGCTTATAATGGAAAACAAAATGGGCAACCAATAATGTCCATTCGGGTAGCAAAATACCCAAGGAAGTAACATTTCAGCTTTACTTAAATGACAAGAAGACAGCTCTCCTATTTCTACTTCATTACCACTTCACCTTCAATTCCCTCCTTTGGGAAGCACTGTAGGGCACCCTGGCTTATTTTGTATACTCCTCTTTTGTGATCCCTAGTACCCTATCCACACCTCCAGCAAGTACTTTCTTCCACTTCCCTGGAATCTAGCTGGCCAGACAGTAGTTAAGATCTGTGAGAGTAAGTGCCTCATTTAACTCAATGCCTCTAAGACCTAGCAGAAAGGTTCCTAAAAGAACAGGATGGAGCCAGGTGCGGTGGTGCACGCCTGTAATCCCAGCACTTGGGAGGCTGAGGAAGGAGGATCGCGAGTTCAAAGCCAGCCTCAGCAACTTAGCGAGGTCCTAAGCAACTCAGTGAGACCCTGTCTCTAAATAAAATCCAAAATAGGGCTGGGGATGTGGCTCAGTGGTGGAGAGCCCCTGGGTTCAATCCCCAGCACCAAAAAAAAAAAAATAAAAAAGAATAGGATGGATGAATTAGACAGTTTGGCTATTCTAAGTACTACAGTGACCAAGAAGAAATGAGACAAGGGACATACTGGGCAAAGAAATGATATATGAAAATCTTATTTTAACTAAAAATATGACAGATGGACTTGAACAATTATTTTGTTAAAAGGAATGCCTGAGTTTTGAAATGAATGTCTTATTGTGTTACATTCCTATTCTCTGACAGCCTGTGAATTCAAGGGCAGAGAGTACACCCGATCACTGCCGTCATGAGCGTTTTCCTTCTAAATGGTGGGCTCTCCATAATAGTTGACCATGTCCTTCTCAGTCCTTTGTCCTGAAAACCCATCAAGATTCACTATAGCAGGTGCTTTAAAAACAAATGTCTGTTAATGAATTAATTTGAAGTTTTAAAGCTCACTCCTATGTTTTCTCTTGAGCTAGAACAAAGAATATTTTTATATCAACAAAATGTATTCAAATGGTATAAATGATAAATCAGTGTGAATTCAAAAAAAAAACTGCTCCTGATAAATCACACAGTGGCTAAGTGCCTGTAGAAATTTAATGGTCAAAAATATGAAAAAATGCAAATTAATGGATGACTCTAAGATATTATGCTTAATTCCCTAACAAAACACAGCAGAAAATTTATATTGAACACCCTGCATTTACATGGAATAGAACAAAACTGTAAAATTATAGTAGCAGATATACAGAATAAGTATGTAAATGGAATTTGATTCCATATTTCAAATGAATGAAAAATTTAAACATTTTCACTGAAAAAGCAAGGTAAAGGCAGCATGAATCCTTTCTGAACAGAGGAACTTGGCTACTTTATAACTGCTTTACAATTAAGTCCCTAAAGTAGAATTTAAATATACTGGGCATAGATAAATGACATAATGACTTGTGAATCATGTCCTTCTAATTATTCTACTAGTTATATTTGAACAAAGGGGAACCTGAAACAACAGAAATTACAAATGTATGAAGAAATACACTATAATAGATGTGCATAACCAAATATAATCTGTTATATTTTATATTGACCTCTAAACAACTGAACAGAAATGCACAGATATCTAATAAAATCATTATGCACTACTTAAAGGAATGAATCCAAAAAAATTTTTTTATTAGAGAGCTATACTCCAAACAGTTGAGAATGTAAACTATATACTGGTTATTTTTCATACTCTTGTGACCAAGTCTATCTACATGGTTTTCTAAGAAAACAAAACAATTTTCCAATTAATAACATTCTTCAGTTACATTTGTGTAATACCTTTTAGAAGTCCAGAAACACTTCTTTCAGATACACCATCACTGTCTGTAGGATAGAGCAGAGGTAGTAAGGCAGCAAGAATCAGTGGTCCAGTTCTACCAGAAAGGTGTTCATGGGGTCAAGTGAGGAGTTAAATATCCACTCCACCTGTCAACACTTTCGCAGAGGTTGTATTGGTGGGACCAAACAGGAAGCTGAACACACACATCTACCCAGCCCTCATGCTACACCTCAAGAGTGTGGCTGTTTGCTTTAAAAAATAAATAAATAAATATGATTCAGAGTCTCATACTATCCAAAATTTTTAAAAAATACTTTCAAAAGTCACTCATCATTAACCATGAAAAATCACAACTTGAATGAGAAAAGACAACTGAGAGACAGCAACATTGAGATAAAGCAGATGTTGGAATTATCTGATGAGGATTTTCAAACAACTCTAATAAAACTACTTTACCACGTAACCATGAAATGCCCTGGGCACAAACAAAAAATAGCCCCATTAAGTCTGCTCTCCCTAGTTAAAGGAAGGGGAAAGAAGAAGCCAAGCAAGATTGAAAACTTAGATAACAACCACTCTACTCCAACCAAACAACAGTGAAACCAAACAGTGAAAACTGTGGCCCCATCCATGCCAGCAATGGCTGAATAAATAGCCTGTCCAAACCTCTGCCAGGGTGGTTCCAGTGGAGGCCTTGTGGGAAGCAGTAATAAGGCACTCTTGGAGCTCCAACCCCCAGCAAGCAGTAACAAGTATTCTCACCCCAGTGGGTGTCAATGGAGGTGGAATGAGGGAACTGAACTTCCACCTTTACCTAGTATACCTTCCTCCTCGTCAGAGTGATGTCAGAGAGAGAAACCGCCAAAACAGAACATTAAATATCTAGAGTCTAATGACATAATATTCAAAATGTCCAGGTGTCAATAGAAAACCACTAGTTATACAAAGAGGGAGGAAAATCTCAACATGCAGAAGAGACTATTAAGAAATGTCAACTATAAGGTGCAGTGGCACATGCCCATAATTCCAGTGATTTGGGAGGCTGAGGCAGGAGGATGGAAAGTTCATGGTGAGCCTCAGCAACTTAGTAAGACCCTGTCTCAAAATAAAACATAAAAAGGGTTGGGGATGCAGCTCAGTGGTAAAGTGTCCCTGGGTTCAATCCCCAGTACCCCTATGAAGAAAGAAAGAGATGTCAACAGAGATTATGAAGAAGTCAGAATTATTTGACACATTTCAAAGCAGCCATCATACAAATAATAAACAATCACCAACACACTTGAACCAAATTGGGGGGAAGGGCAGGGAGGAACTCTCAGTGAAGATAGAGATTAAAAAACAAAACAACAACAATAAAACCTTCATGTTGGACATGGTGGCACAAACCTATAATCCAGCAGCTTAGGAGGCTGAGGCAGGAGGATTTCGAGTTCAGCCTCATCAATTTAACCAGGCCCAAAGCAATTCACAAAAAAGGGCTGGGGATGTGACTCAGTGGTTGAGTGCCCCTGGGTTAAATTCCTGGTACAAAAACAAAAACTTCATGATATAAAAAATGCAGTATAATAACTGAAATAAAAGACAATGTGTGGGCTCAACAATAAAATGGAGAAGAGAGAGGAAAGAATCAGGGAACTTAAAGTAGAATAGAAATGATCTAATCTTAAAAACAGAGAGGAAATAGGGAAAAAATGAACAGAGCCTCAGGGACATGGAGAAAACTATAATGAAAGACCTAATATTCAAGTCACTGGATTCCCAGAAAGAGAGGACAAACAGAGCAGACCTGAAAAAACATTCAAAGGATTAATGACTGGAAAACTTCCAAACGTGGCAAAAGACAAACCTACAGATTCAAGAAGCTGAGCAAATTCCAAACAGAATAAACCCAAAGGAATTCTTACCAAAACACATCATATTCAAACTTATAAAAAATAAGAACAGTATCCTACCTGTAGGAGAAATATAATTCAAATGACAGTGCATTCTCATCAGAAATCACAAAAGTCAAAGGAAGTGGTACACTTTTCTAGTGCTAAAAGAAAAGAACTGTCAACCAAGGCAAAGATATCCTTTAGGAAAGAAGGAAAAATAAAGACATTCTCAGAAGAAGAAAAACTAAGAGCAGTTGCTAGCAAACCTACCCTTAAAGAATGACTACAGGAAGTTTTTGAAACAGAAAATAAATGACAACCAAAGAGGCTTGGTCACATCACAATGGACTACACAAAGGGTGGGGAATCCTTTTTCTCATGAGTTTGATAAATTATATTTGATGGTTGAAGCAAAAATTATAAATTATAACACCCTCTAATGTGGTATTCAATATATAAAAATAAAATCAAGTAAAAAATGCTGTACAACCACTGAACTCCAGCTAAATGGAACAGTGAAAACTGGCCCCATCCATGCCAGCAATGGCTAAGGAGAGCCTGTCCAACCCTCTTCAGGGTGGTACCAGTGGAGGCCAACTGGGAAATATTTGATACATATATTTAAAAAGTGGGCAGGTAAAGAGATCTAAATGAAAGCAAGTTTCCTATACTTTGCTTGAGTGATAAAATTCCTTAATAAAAGATTGTGGGCTGGGGATATAGCTCAGTTGGTAGAGTGCCTGCCTTGCAAGCACAAGGCCCCGGGTTCAAATCCCCAGCACCGCAAGAAAAAAAAAAAAAAAAAGATTGTGATAAGTTCTATATGCCTATTATAATACCTAGCTGGATGATGAAGAATACAATAGAAATTAAGATGGAACCCTAAAAATTCCTGAAAACCAGGAAAATAAAAAGACAAAAGGAAGGAAGGAAGGGAGGGAGGGAGGATAAAAGCAGAGTTTTTTGTCTGTTTTTTTTTTTTTTTTTTTTTTTTTGTAGTACTAGGGATTGAACCCAGGGGCTACTGCATGCAAGGCAGGCACAAAGTGGTTTGTGAGAAGGAAATCTGACTCAACCTTTGACCAGAAGACTAGGTTTTCCAAATGATACTATCTAAAGATCTACCAGAGCAAGGTGCTGTGGACTGGCAGGTTTGAGTTGTCCTTGTATCCTCCCCCAGTTCCCTGTTGGGGGATGGGGTGGAAGAAACTTCTGATGAAGAGCAGATAGGTCGGTGATCCTGCTATACTTAAAGATGCGAATACCAAAACTTTCTGTCATGTAGTCACTACAATTCCACTCCTAAAATTCTCATTCTAGTATATTTTGCTTAAATTAAGATGCACCAACAAAAAGTTCAAGATTAGGAAAGTTCAGCATAGGCAAAAGCTTCTAGAGGCAGCATACAAGCAGGTTTCTCTCTTGAAATTTTATTGAATAAAGAACTCTAGAACAGGATATGCTAGACTAGATCTGCACTGCAAGCAATGAAGCTGAACTTGACAGTCATTTAACATCAAATGGTAAGCAAATTAGTATTTCTCATTGTACAAAATTGTGTATGTAGCTGTCGTGCAAGAACAAAGGTATGAAGCTCAGCCATTTTCACCAATCATCTGTGATGAGCTTTAACAAAGGCACTGTAAAAACTTAAAGAAAGCCTTTATACATTTCAAATGAATTAGTCACACAGCTACCGCTCAAACCTCCTTTAACCTCTCTTGCTTTCCAAATAAAATCTTAGCACAAACATCAAAAATGCCAGTCATCCCAAAAGATAGAATGCCAAACTCCTAGCAGAATACAAGACCTGAATTAATGTGCAGTAAGTAGAACAAAGTTAAGAAATATCAGTTACTGCCAAATTCATGTAAGCACAATTAACAGTCCAGCTCTAAGCATTTCTTTTAAGTTTCTCACATTAATGACTGCAGCTTATAGTACTAAAATTCTATCATTTGAGCACGATTAAATTTCAGGAGTGCAAGCAATAGGATCACTGCTGTAGTCCACAGAAGAGAAAATGAAAAAAACCCTCTAATAATAAACAACAGAACTAGTATACACAATATGATATATGGGGGAAAGTATCTTAGGGAGAAAAAAAAAGAACTTTCATAGCAATTATGTAATATAGATATAATATTGGCCCACACCACAATTCCAGGAGAAAGGTTTGAATTGGAACAGGGGTTGTGTATTATTTTAAACTCTCTGTTCAAGAATTTACACTGTACCTGCTTGTATTGATACATGGCAAATCACTTATATACACTGAACCGTTTTAGGGGAATATGGGAGAGAAAAGGCCCTTCTTGATAGATCATTTAATACGACTTTTATTTGGGATTTAAGTTCTTGGAGTTGATCATTTCAATTATTTTTGTGGTAGTGGGGACTGGACCCAGGGCCTCATGCATGCCAGCTCTACCCATGAGCTACATACCGAACCCTGAGTCAATCACTTCAAACACTTGCACACACTTCCATTAATTTCTCTCTCCCCACTCTCCTATTCCAGACACCCGCAAGGAACCCTGGTGGTCTAATGTCTTTTTATCTGCTAGGTCTCACAACCTAAGGCTGTGGAGCACCATTTGCACAGGAGCAAAGGTAGACTTTCTACAGCACCTGCCTTCTCTTTGGTAATCGAGGGGACTCATGATGCTTTCTAGCACAAATCTCAATGCCTGGGTTATTAGGGTGCTGGTGGCATGACTGCTAGTTCTTCAGAACAGTTGCTGGTCTAAAATGGACAGCACCCAGTTATCTAGGGCTTTTTTCTTTTCTTTTCAATAATTCTATTAATAGCAGGGAAACCAAAAGGATGTGAATACAAGTCACAGGTGGCACAAACTGCCTGAGCTCTTTGATCCTGCTTGCATTGTAACTGTATGGTTTTGCTCACTGCAACTGCAACAGGAAGAGCTATTTCTTTTTGAAGCAACCATCTGACCCCAAGGAGGAGATTGAAAAAACAGTTGATGAGGAGCTGTTGGAAGAACTCTGCAGACCAGCTGTATCATGTAAAGACCACTCTCCTGATCTTTCACATGATCCTTAATGCTCTTAAATAAAACAGAACAACTTGATGTTCAAGGCAACCAACCACCAGCATGAAGAGGATGCCTGATGTGAGCAGGAGTCCTGTATGCAAGTGTAAACCGCACTCAGATTGAATCCACAGATGTACTAATGGATGAGCAGCAGGATGGCCACCTCAAAGACAGAATTAAAGAACATACCATGGTATAGGTTTGCAACAATCCCCCCTTGCAATCTTCACCTTCTGGTGTTCTTCAATGCCATACTGAACTTCTTTATTTCCATTTCTTACAAGTGCATCTCTACAATGACACCATCAGTTTGGGCAACCCTGAACCTTTCCTCTCGTTTGTTCAACTTCTCTTTTCATATCACATAGAACACATACACCAGGTACAAGAGTGTGGGCAAAGACACAAATGTGATCTGCAGGACCCAGAGGTACAGGTGAGAGATTGGGAAAAACTGGTCACAGAAGGAGCAGGATTCAGAAAATGAAAAGGACTAAGAGCCATGACTTCCCTCTCCAGCTGTAGAGTAGGTTTAAACCTTATCTGGGAGATGGCCTAAGGCCCTCCAGTCACTTACTGTTATGGTTTGGGATATATATTTTGTCCTCGTTGAGCTGAGCTTAGTCTCTCTCTGCTTCCTGATTGCCATGTCCTGAGCGGCTTTCCTCTGCCACACCCTTCCAGAGCTGTGGTGTGGCTGCCTCATCTACAGCACAGATCAGTGGAGTCAGCCATCTAAGGACTGAGACCTCTGAAACCATAAGCCCCAAATGAACTCTTTTCCTCCTCTAAAATCGTTCCTGTCAGACTTTTTGGTCACAACAGCCAAAAAGCTGACTAAAACATTTATGTTCACTATTCTTTCACTTAAAAGAAGTGGACATGCCAAGTGACTGCACTCCTTGGAAGATGAAATAAAACAGAAAAGTAAGCTCAAGAGTAAAAACTGTCAAAAGTTTAAAAGTTTGCTGCTCTTTGATACCTTCCTCACTCTTTTCCCTAATGAAAGAAAACTGCTGACAGCAGGTAAAAGCTTGCGTGGATTCATTTTCACACATGGTAAGTACTCCTGCACAAGCATGTACGTATATCTCTAATGGGACAAGTTACATAAATGGGGGAACAAAACAAATCTAAAGGTTTCCTTCAATTCCAGAATAAAACAATCTTCAAAAATAACATTTCGGGCTAGGGCTGTAGCTCAGTGGTAGAGTGCTTGCCTAGCATACGTGAGGCACTGGGTTCAATCCTTAGCACCACATAAAAATAAAGTAAAGGCCTTGTGTCCATATGTAACTAAAAATATATGTACATTTTAGAAAAATAACATCAATTGTTTAGTATATTAACAAGTTAGACTCATACTGACTGATGCATCTTCAGAATAATTAAGACCAATACCTTCCAAATAAATGGTGATATTCATTCAATCATTATGTTATTCGGTGCCAGGTACTGTACCAGGCATTGGTTCAATTCCTGTACTTGTGGGGAATCGACTGGGGTAAACACATAATTAAAAGTGCAGTACTTTTTTTGCTGCCTGGGCCTCGGTCCTGAGTCCCACATCCACCTTTTGCAGAACTTGTTCTCATGACTAGCAGGACACAAATGCTTCGAGTCATCACGGGCGTGTGTGAGCAAGATGAGGGGCTACACTGAGAAGCTCTTCAACTATGGAAAGCTGGGAGACACCAAAGAACAAGCTATGCACATGGATGACTTCTGGCTCACAGAGGACTTGATCCCAAAGCTATTTCAAGTACTGGCTCCTCAGTTCCAAGATTGGAATGGGGGTTACACAAGAATGCTACAGATCCCCAAGAGCAGTGAACAGGATCTGGCAAATGGCAGTGATCCAATATAAAGGGAACTGCCTCCTACCCCTGCCTCTGCCTTGCAGAGATAGCAACCTTACACTCCTAAACCAGCTGCTGGAGGGTCTGCAGGAGGACCTCCACCAGAACCAGGAAGCAAGCCTCACCAGCTCCCACAGCTCAATGACCAAGGATTTAATTGGAGCAGGAAGGTCTGTGACTCTCTTCAGTGCCTGCAATCACAGGCCTTTGAAGCTCTTTTAATGCCTGAGAAGAACTAGAACTAGAATTGTAAAATGGACAATCTTAATGGGGGGAAGAACATTCTGGGGGGCTACATGGTCTTCTCTTTGCACTACAGATAAAATACCTTACATGAATGTATGTAAATTGATCTTTTTGTCTTCCCCTAGGATTTCTAGAAAATAATTATCAAAATGCTCAATGATCTGGGATAATAAATTCATGGATAATGTTTCTGGGTTGTAAAATTTAAAGTTCAGTACTTTATTAGATCTAAGACATAACTGACTGTAAGATAAACCATAATTTTACTTACCATTCAGAAAGGAATCATGGCATCCAGTGTTAAGATACATCCCAATTTCAGAAATGTGGGCAAGAAAGGTACATCTTAGAACAAAGGGAAAAGGCCAAGTAAGCAAGTGAATATACAATTGTGAATTTAAATAAATGCCAAGAAGAAAACTACTAGGAGACCCTGATAGAGAATAATGCAAGGAAACCCGGACCAGACTGGGATAGTTGGCCAAGCAAAAAGTAGGAAAAGTGCTGCTGCATGTGAAAGCAGTCATGTATGGGAAGATTTTAAGGATGAAGAATTCAATGTATTCAAAGAACTAAAAGGCAGGCAGTGCAATTGCTAGGCAGTGGGCAGAGGAAGAAGCAGCATAGTCTGAGACTAGTGCCACAGGGGGACTACCTCAGGCATCCGCTTAGGAGCAGATTAGTCCAGGGGCAGAAGGCGAGATTATATATGGTGAAGCTGAGGCAAGACTGAGGTCATGGGACAAATTTCAAATGGCTGTTCAGGAGCTCTAGGGAACAGTGGGAAGGAGGGGGGAAAGTGGATCACAGTGAGAGATGTACAGAGCAGAAAGTACAAGGATGGGGATTCTGTGCTAAGGGATGACTAGTGAATTTTGGTGTTAATAAAAAGTAGAAGAGGAAGTCAAGAACTATGGGGTTGGTCCTGACAGTCTCTGGGAGAGGAATAGGCAATCGAATCTTGGCACAATGGTCCTGAGTGCTTTGGTGAATGAAGTGTCATTTTCCAAGGGTAGCTGCCAGTCCCGGTAGCACGCAGTAGCAAGATCAGGACAAATGAGGAGCTGCTGCTGCCTCATAATCTGGCATTAGAGGTCAAATCCCTACCAACAGAGATCTCAATTCAAATATTTACTAAATGTAGACCATCTACCTTCAGTATACTTGTTAGCACATGGAAGACTTCTTTATTTTTAGGTTTTTTTTTTTGTTTTTTTTTTTTGCTTTAGTTAAAATAAACTACTGGGCTGGGGATATAGCTCAGTTGGTACAGTGCTTGCCTTGCAAGCACAGGGTCCTGGGTTCAATTCCCAGCACCGCAAAAAACAAAAACAAACAAACAGACAAACAAAAACAACTAAATTATTAATACACTGTGTTCATTCTTGTGGACTTCTTTTAGGATATTATAATATATGAAGAGTTAAAAAAAAAAAATCAACATTTTTAGGAGGAACAACACAGATACTATCTGCTGATGGCAGATGGAACCTGGTATCATGCGTAACACCTAACTAACCATCTAACTATTGAGGATCTGCTAGTTTTCATACATTTCCTCCCTATGCTCCAAATTTCTTTATAAGGTCTCAAAGCAAAAGCAGAGTGAAAGGTTTCTACCTCTAATTCAGTGCATGTTAGACAAATAGATCTTACCTTAAAATGGGCCACAGATCATTGAATATTACATGATAAAAAATAATTATTTTCAACCAAATTGCTTCAGTACAGCAAATAATTTTAAAGCAATTTTTATTTAGTATACTAAAATTACATTCATGATCGTTTTAGCCATTTTAATTCTCTCTCTTCAAAAAAATATTTAATTCCCAAATACAGATGCTCACTTTAAACTGGGAAAATTAAAAGAGAAAAGTATTTCTTAAACATGATAAGACTTCGCCAACTAATGAGCAATTTTAAATATCATACAGCTAATTTGTTTCTTGGTTCAATGACTGTTCCTCACAGTAGAGTCAGTAAAAAAAAAAAAAATTTAAAAAAAAAAACCTTAAAAAAGGGCAAGGTTAACAAAATTTACAATGTCTTAATCATCTGAAGTTTGTCAGAACTATTATCTGAGGATAAGAACTAAAATCTCCCAAAATGCAAATTTTTAGCAAGTAATCAAATTATAAGGCTTTAAAGTACACTCAGTACTTCCTCAGTTGCTTAAATAACACATTTTAGGCAAACTGTCCTCTATTTCATAGATTCTGAAAGTAATCCTATTAAGCTAAAGTCACTAAGATCTATAGTTTATAATTAATACATCCTTTAAGGTTAATTGAAAATAAACCATTGGAAGCACCAGAGTTCCACATTTATTCTTATTGGGTTTTCAAATTTGAACAGTGCCTACTCTCCAGAGGCTTCAAAATACCTTAGAAACTGAGTTACTCTTCAAAAAACAAAATGGACAAAATAACAAAGTGAAGCAAAGCATCCCCAGAACTACTTTAGCATGGTTTACAGCAGGTACCCAGCAAAACAAAACACAAGGTGTGAGAGGGAGAGAAATCAACGGTGAAATAGTTCCAGTTACTTCAGGGTAAAGTTATTAGCAATTTTCAAGAACTACATTAAGTTCTTAAGCTTTTCAAATATTTTGTTCTGAAAAAGTTCTTACTAAGCACATGAAAACACAAAGATCTAAGATTCAAAGGGATGAAAATAACTGAGGATGAGTCATCTCAGCTAAGCAAAAGGTTCACAGGAAAATTGAAAACCTCTTACAGAACATTATTTTTAAACAGGACAAGGTATTTCCAATTTTAAAATATAAACATAGGACTTCTAGTTTCAGCTCCAACACATGCAGTGTTTTGGATATTATCATTCCTGTCCTTACAAGAAGGAAAAAAAAAAAAAAAAAAAAAAAAAACCTAACAAATTGAAAAGCAGCAACGTTTCTTAGACCCATCAGAGAATTGAGGTCACAGGACAAACCAGCCTCCTAATATCTAGAACAGGCAAATACAGAGAATCATGTCCAAGATCAGCTTTCCTGAAGCAGGAGTAATATAACAATAAGAAAATTTAAACAATAATTTTGACAAAGGCTAAATAAGACAAAATTGCAGATGAGAACTTCCGAGGACCCAGTTTTAGAAAATAAGTCCTCCACACTCTTGTATCGTTACCTCTAGGAATCTCAACCAGGTTCTGACTATGAAGAGTCAAGGAAAATTTCCTCCCCTTAAAGAAAAGTAACCATTTTGAAATATGCCCAAGGGTAAGACTCAATTAAAACAAACAAACACCAACTTCTTATTTTGGGCAGGGGAGGGGAAAAATTAACCATTTTGAAATGTACCCGAGGGAAAAGTAATTTTTTTTATTTTACATTTTTTAGTACCAGGGATTTAACCCAGGGGTGTTTAACCACTAAGCCACATCCCTAGTCCTTCTTATTTTTTATTTTGAGACAGGGTCTTGCTAAATTGCTTTGGGCCTGGCTAAATTCCTGAGGCTGGCCTTGAACTTGTGATCCTCCTGAACTAACCTCCCAAATCTCTGGGATTACATGTATAAGCCATCACGCCCAGCTAAGGGTAATGGTTTTGAAATAAGCTCAGAATGTTCTTCATAAAAAAAGACCAATGCTCCAAAAGAATTTTTTTTATCATAGCCTGTTATGTCCTGGGAGAAGCAGAATTAGCCAACTAAGAATTAGCCCCTCAGGTCTGCCTGTTTCACCTAAGAGGAGGGGGAGCCCTAAGACACTTCTGAAGGGTGTAGCTGAGAACTCAGGCCCAGTTAGAATGAGTAGAACATTTTTCCTTCCCCATACTCTTTCACCATTTCAACAGGGTTCCAGTACAGTGGATAGATGGATGGCCACTGAAAGTGACTATTTAAAAAGGAATGCTTACAGAAACCCAAAGACAACAGGGCAGGAAAAAGAAACAAAAAACCCCTAAAGTATTTAAGAGAAGTGAAGACTACAACAAACATTAAAAATGGCCTAGCTCCTGGCTTTTTCTCAGTAAACCTTACACTAAAGGTCTATTACCCAATGCGTCATATGCAGCTTAAACACATACACACACAAGGCATGCAGAGAGGCAAGACAAAGTTAAGCATCTGAACAAAACTCAGATATGGCACAGAATTTTAAATTACTGCAATTAATGTTAAGAACTCCAGTGAAAAAAACAGATAACACGCAAGAACAGTAATGCAAGCACATAGCACTCTAAGGAAGAATTAAAAGAAAATGCTAGAAATCAAAATCACTGCAACAAAAATGAAGAATGCCTTCAATGGATTCATCAAGTGTACTGGACACAGCCAAAGAAAATCAGAAAACTTAAACATTTGTCAATAGAAACTTCCCAAACTAAATTGTAAAGAGAAGAATTTTTAAAAGCAGAACAGAATATCCAAAAATTATGGACAGATTACGAAAAGTATAACACTTGTCACTAAAATACCAGAAAAAGAATGAGATAAGAAGAAACATTTGAAGTACTGAGGTATAAATCTAACAAAATGTTTGTAGGATCTGTATGTGAAAAACTACATAACATTGTTGAAAAAAATTTTAAAAACTCTAAATAAATGGAGAGATTTTCTGTGTTCATGGTCTGGAAGACTCAATATGGTTAAAATGTCAATTCTTTCCAACTTGATCCACAGATTCAATGCAATCCTAATCAAAATCTCAGGGAGCTATTCTGTGGATACTAAAAAACTGATTTTAAAGATTATATGGAAAGGCAAAAGACCCAGAACAGCCAACACGATTCTGAAGAACAACAAATCAAAGGTCCGATACTACCCCACTTCAAGTCTCACTATAACTACAGTAATCAAGACAGCATAGTATTGATGAAGAACAGACCTTCAGATAATGGAACAGAACAGAGCACATAAACAGACACAACACAAATACAGTCCACGGATCTTTGACAAAGGAACAGAGCCAATCCAATGGAGAAAGGAGTCTTTTCAACAAAATGTTGCTAGCTGTGTGTACGTAAAAAAGTCAAGACACAGACCTTACAACTTTTAGAAAAATTAACTCAAAGTGGATCACAGATCTAAATGTAAAATGCAAAATTATAAAACTTCCAGAACATAATATAGAAAAATCTAAGAGACCTTGAGTCTAGTGATCAGTTTGCAACACCAAAAGGATTGTACATGAAGAAAAAAAGATTGGTTAAATTGGATTTCATTAAAATTACAGGGCTGGGGATATAGCTCAGTTGGTAGAGTGCCTGCCTTGCAAGCACAAAGCCCTGGGTTCAATCCCCAGCACCACCAAAAAAAAAAAAAAAAAAAAATTGCAAACTACTGACTGCTAAAGAAGGGTTACAAAAGGGAAAAGATACCTAGGGCCCAACCTCATGGGGCTCCCTCCCTGGCAGTTGGACGCAGGCCTGTGGGGAAGGTGAGGAGGGATGACAGCTCCCCTGCCCCTTCCCTATAGCTAGCCCGCTATTGGTCCGTTCGTGGACCTGTCGCGGACAGCCATTGGCTGACCCCTAGTCCACCAAAATTCAAATTCAAGAGCTGGCCCTATCATCATTTTGCCAGCGAAGTTCAAGAGCTTAAAAAGAAGCTCCCCTGCCATGTTCTCCCCCCCTTTTTTTTTCCTTTCTCTTCCGGGCAGACGCTGTTCGTCTGCCTAATAAAAAAATCTCTTGCATGAGTTCTGGTGTCTGGAGTGTTTTTCTGGGCACTTTTTTAACCTTTCAAATACTGTGCTTGAAGTTCCAGTAAGGACAATTAGGCAAGGAAAAGAAAGAAAAGGTGCCAATTTGGAATGAGTAAGTAAAACTATCCTTTTTCACAGACGATATACATAGAAACTCCTACAGAATCCACAAAAAGCCTATCAGCTAATAAACAAATTTAGCAAAGTTACATAATACAAGAACAAGACACAAAAATCAGTAGGCCAAAATATGTTACACGCATAGTTATATGACCCAGGAATTCTACTAGGTATATATCCAAAAGAACTCAAAATCAAAAAGGACTCAAATTCTTGTGTATGAATGTTCATAGCAGCATTATTTGCAGTAGCCAAAGATGGAAACAACCCGAGTGTCCACCAACAAATCAATGGATAAACAAAATGGAGTCTATATATAATGATGGAATATTATGAAGCCATAAAAAAAAATGAAGTTCTGGTCTGGGGTTGTAGCACAGTGGTAGAGCGCTTGCCTAGCATGTGTAAGGTAATGGATTTGATCCTCAGCACCAAATATAAAATAAAGAAATAAAAGATATTGTGTCCATCTACAATTAAAAATATTTTTTAAAAAAGAAATGAAGTTCTGATATGTGCTACAACATGGAATAATCCTGAAAACAATGCTAAGAGAATGAAACTAGACACAAAAGGACACTGTACTATTCCAGTAATGTGAAAAATCTAGAATGGGCAAAATCATAGTGACAGAAAGTAGATTGGCACTACTTTGGAGTAGAATGGACAGAAAATATTAGGTACTGGGGATAGGGAGAATTGGAGAGTTACTGCTTAATTAGTACAGAGTCTCTCGGGTAATGAAAAAATTTGGAAACAGTAGTGACGATTACACATCACTGCAAATACAATTAACATCACTGAACTGTATATTTAGAAACTGTTAAAATGGCAAATTCTATTTTATATATTTTTTACAAAAAAATCATTAGTACTTTTATACCCTAGCAACAAAGAATAACAATAAGAAAAACAAAGGAGGGGCTGGGGCTGTGGCTCAGTGGTAGTGTGCTTGCCTAGCATGTGTGAGGCCCTGGGTTCAAACCTCAGCACCACATAAAAATAAAATAAAGGCATTGTGTCACCTATATCTAAAATATATTTAAAAAAAAAAAAAAAAGAAAAACAAAGGAGCAGTTTCATTTACAATGGCGTCCAAATCAATTAAATACATAGGTATAAATTTAATCAAGGGGGTGAAAGATTAGCATGCAGAAAACTAAAAAACTAAAACTGCTTAAAAAAAAAAAGTTAAAGAAAATTTAGATAAATCAAAAAAATCCCATGTTTGGGAATTGTAAAAATTTATAGTTAAGATGACAATATTACCCAAAGCAATCTATGGATTCAATGCAATCCCTATCAAAATTCCAATGGTTTTTTTCCCCTCAGAAATGGAAAAGCTGGTCTTCAAATTCATATGGAATTGCAAGGGACCCTCAGTAGCCAAAACACATTGAAAAAGGAGAAGAAAGTGGGAAAACTCCTACTACAGAGCAGTGTGGTACTGACTTGGAGATAGGCACATAGCCCGATTTAGAGAGAGTCCACAAGAAAACCACACATCTATGACCCAGGGAGTTTTCAACAAGGGCGCCAATGCCAGTAAATGGGGGAATTATCTCCTCAACAAATGGTTCTAGGACAACTGGATATCTATGTACAAAGGAATGAGAATGAAGTTGAACCCCTATATCATACCATATACAAAAATCACACAAATGTTAACTCAAAATAGATCAACAACCTAATAAATAAGAAAGCTAAAACTATACAGTTGTAACTGTACTATTAGAAAAAAAAATGTAAACCTTCATGACCTTGAATTTGACAATGTTTTAAAAAACACAAGCAATAAAGGAAAAAATTAAGTGGACTTCATCAAAATTAAGACGTTTAGTGTATGAAAAGATACTATCAAGAAAGTGAAAAGGTCACTATAAAATGGGAAAAAATACTTGCAAATCATGCATCTGATAAGAAACTTGAACTCAGGCTATATTTAGGACTCTACAACTCAACAAAAAAGACAACCTGATTTAAAAATGGACAAAGTATTTGAATAGTGATTTCTTCCAAAGAAGATAAACAAATGACCAACAAGTGCATGAAGAAACACTCAACATTGTTAATTAGGGAAATGCAAGTCAAAAATCACAACAAAGAATCACTTTACATCCACTAGGATGGCTAAAATTTAAAAATCAGGAAGATGGTGAAGATGTAGACAGACTGGAACCTTGTACACTGCTAATGGGAAAGTATAGTGGTATGTGGCTGCTGCAGAAAAGTGTCACAGTTCCTCGAAAGAGTTAAACACAGAATTTCTCTATGACCTAGCATTTCCACTCCTAGTTATATACCCCAAAGAATTAAAAAGAAAGACTTAAACAACACTTGTACATGAATGTTCACAGTAGCACCATTCACAGTAGTCAAAGGGTAGAAACAACCCAAATTTCCATTGACTAAGAATGAATAAACAAAACATCCACATAACACAACGGAGCATCATTCAGGCATAAAAAGGAATGAGGTACTGATACATGCTATCACATGGATAAACCTCAAAAACATTATGCTAAGCGAAGGAAGCCAAACTCAAGAGGTCACGTGTTCTATGATTCTGTTCATATGAAATATACAGAACAGGTAGATCCAAAGGCACAGAAAGCAAATTGGTGTTTTCCAAGGGGCAGGGGGGATGGGGGAGTGTGTATTTAATGAATACAGGGCTTTCTTTTGAGGTGATAAAACTGTGAAGTGGCCGTTGCACAACACTGTGAATGTAATAAAATGTCACTGAACTGTACACTTTAAAATGGTTAATTTTATGTTAAACTTTTGTCTCAATTAAGGAAAAATAAAAAAAGATGATGGCCCTAGAATGTGGCTTAATTTCTGGCACTCCATTGATTAACCTGCATGGACTTTAGGAAATTACCTAATTGAGCATCGGTTCCCCCCAGGCAAAAGGAGGATAATTCCTTCTAACTTTCACAGTCATTATGAGGACTTAAAGAGAAATGAAAATAAAGTAGCTAGCACAATGCCTGGAAGACAAGAGGCGCTTTAGACGGAAGTTATTACTATTTCTTCTAAACTTTTTTATGTCCACTTGAATTAGATTAGGAAGATCATCTCAAGTTTTTTTCTCCAAAGAATTTTACTTTCCACATTTGTTAGAATGTCCTTCTCTTGAACTGAAGAATTTTTTCAAAGTCTTGAAGAGAGCTGTTTTCTTTGTATTTGTCCTTGGGTGGAAAGAGAACTATTAATTCAGGCCAGTAATGGGACACAGGGTGAATACACTGTATATGTCTCTGAATGATCAGCCCCTGGCAAATCCACTTCTCTGCTCTAACAGTTTGTTAATTTTTATTTTTTTCAGTAATGGGGAGTGAATCCAGGAGCACTTTACCACTGAGCAACATCCCAGCTGTGTTGTTAGCTTTTTGTCATTGTGACAAATACCTGAGGAAAACAACTTAGAGCCAGCAAGGTGGCACAAGCCTGAAATCCCAGCTACTGGGAAGGCTGAGACAGGAGAATAAGTCAAAGCCAATCTCAGCAACTTAGCAAGACCCTGTCTAAAATAAAAAGTGCTGGAGATATAGATCATTGGTAAAGAGCCCCTAGATTCAATCCCCAATTTTCCCTGATCCCCTCAGTGACCTACTACCATTGACCATGTCCCACCTGCCTAAAGTTTCTACCACCTCCCAGTAGTCTATTCAACCATCAGTGAATTAATCCACTGATGAAGTCAGAGCCCTCATGATCCAATCATTTCCCAAAGCCTCACCTTTGGACAATGCTTCACTGGGGACCAAGCCTTGAATACATGAGGCTTTGGGGGACATTCAAGTTTCAAACCATAACTCTAGTCCTTTTTATTTTGAGATAGTCTTTCCCTAAATTGCCCAGGCTGAGCTCAAACTTGTGATCTTTCTGCCTCAGCCTCCTGGGTAGCTAGGATTAGAGGCATGTGCCCCCATGCCCAGCTGTTCTGACAGGTAACCAAAACAAAACTTCCTATCCAAACACTTATAGGATTGACCCAAATCTGGATAAAGGAAAAGTAATTTTCAGTGGCAGCCCCCCACATTATTAGCTTTAATTCCCTAGGCTCCAAGAGCACCAAGAGCAAAGAGATAAATAGAAATTGAGATTGTTGGTTCACTGAAGCCCAATGCTATTTTCACCATATTTTCTGACTTAGAATTTGCTCAGCATCAAAAGTCAGCAAAACTTTTCTTTAAAGGGTTTGTGGGTCACACAGTCTCTGTGGAAACTACTTAATTCTTTCATTGTATTACAAAAGCATCTACAGAAAATAAACAAACTAACGTGGCTACATTACTGCAAAAAATTTATTTATAAAATAAGTGATAGAGCTGGGCGCGGAGGCACACACTGTAATCCCAGCGACTCAGGAGGTTGAGGCAGGAAGATCGCGAGTTCAAAGCCAGCCTCGGCAACTTGGCAAGGCTCTAAGTAACTCAGTGAGACACTGTCTCTAAATAAAATACAAAATAGGGCTGGAGATGTGGCTCAGTGGCCGAGTGCCCCAGAGTTCAATCCCCAGTTCAAAAAAAAAAAAAAAAAAGTGGTAGCCTGATTTGGCCACTCAGAGGAAAACAAAGGTTCTCACTATACCATTTTCATTTGCCTCTCACCAGCTAATTGTGCTACTCTCTAATTCTATTCCCATCTTTGTGGCAGTTGTCTTGTGTGGTCCTGGGAGATGCTTTTTTCCCCCCCTGCCTTTAGTAATGACAGGAATTTTTCCTAAGCAGGATTCAATGGAAAACATGGGGGAGAAAAGAGAGGATTTAACACCATCATTTCAACTACCATCTTCTTTCAGATTTACCTCCCCAAACTATATTTTAAGCTTCCTGACAACAGAAAATGAAACCTTCTATTTGTTAGTTTAACCATGCTAGACTAAATTCCTCAAAAGAATTACCTCTTATTGATTTTTGCAGAGCAAGTACCTAGCTAAGTGCCTGATATTTATTCAGCAATCAATAGATTTTTCTTAAACAGACATTTGGTTGAATTCTGCTTTATAACGCAATGGTTAGAATATAGTCCTTTAGCCGGGTGTGGTGGCGCACGCCTGTAATCCCAGCACTTGGGAGGCTGAGGCAGGAGGATCATGAGTTCAAAGCCAGCCTCAGCAACTTAGCGAGGCCCTAAGCAACTCAGTGAGACCCTGTCTCTAAATAAAATCCAAAATAGGGCTGGGGATGTGGCTCAGTGGCCGAGTGTCCCTGAGTTCAATCCCCAGTTCCCAAAAAAAAAAGAGAGAACATAGTCCTTTAAGTATAGGAGGTAGTCAAAAGGAAAAAAAAAAATGCTTGAAATATATTAGACAACCTTTAAACTAAGAAATATTAAAGCTCACAAGCATTACAGAATATGAACAACACTTTCTAATTATATAGTATTTCAGGGCCAGATTACCACCTTTTTTTTTTTTTTTTTTGGTGGTACTGAGGTTTTAACTCAGGGGTGCTCTACCACTGAGCTACATCCCCAACCCTTTTCATTTTGAGATCCTCAGCCTCCAGGTAGCTGGGATCACAGGTGCTTGCCACCATACCTAGCTATATTACTTTTTAAACAGGAATAGATGACTGTGCAACTACTTTCCAGTCACTGCTTTCAACAACTAATAAATAAGTATGTACTATATGGGCATTTGTTAATCAGTTCTTTTCTTTATAACATTAGTGCACATATATTTCAGGCCTATGTAGAAAAACAATCCACACTCATCTTTATCCCTGAAGTTTTGAAGAAAAGCAGCATCAGGGAGCTAGCATAAATCATAAAAACACAGACATTTATCAGAGACTAATGAAATTACTCATCTTAAGATGCAGAAAGAATGTTCTCTTCTTTGAACTAATTATATTTTTATGATTTGCATAAAAGGGATTTCAAGTAGACCTGTAAGTGTTCAATAAAAATGTTGACTTAAATGAGAGAGCTGAAAATGAAGGATACAGAAGAGAGGTGTTGCACAGTAGTGGGACTAGGTCTCTGAAGAAGGATCAAAGATGATTCCAAGGATCTGAATACAGTAAACTGGAAAAGCATGCAGGTCAACTGATTCTCTAGACAAGCAGGGGGAAATGATGGTTTAGAAACTGAATCACTGTAGAAAGGATGAACAAGGCAAAGGCCTCTGCATAGACAGTTAGTACTGGATAATTCCAATATGACCACGTCCTTACTCCATTTACTGAAAAAACTAACAAACATAAAACTAAATCCAGATTAAGATGATGAAGATAAAGGCAACCAGGAGGCCTGCACAGGTCCACATTCTTTCCCAAGATAAATATATCCCTAAATAACTAAATAATCTGTTAAAATGATGATTGTTCATTGGTTTTTTATTTTTTTCCTCAAATATCTTCTTAAAATAGTTTGGTTAAAAAACAAAAAAAAGGGAGCTAGGGCTATAGCTCAGTGGTAGAGTGCTTGCCTTGCATGTGCGATGCACTGGGTTCGATCTTCAGCACCACTTAAAAATAAAGACACTGTGTCCATCTACAACTAAAAAATTTTTAAAAAGAAAAAAAGGGTGGGGGAGCAGCTGGAGATGTAGTACAGCAATAGAGTGAAATGACTGACTAGCATACTTGAGGCCCTAAATTCAATCCCTGGTACCACAAATAAAAAGAAAAAAAAAAAAAGAAGTAGTAGTAGTAACCAGCTGGGTGCAGTAGTGAACCCGCCTGTAATCCCAGCAGCTTGGGAGGTTGAGGCAGGAGGATCATGAGTTCAAACCCAGCCTCAGCAACTTAGTGAGGCCCTAAGTAACTCAGCGAGACCCTGTCTCTAAATAAAATACAAAAAAAAAAAAAAGGCTGGGGATGTGGCTCAGTGGTTAAGTGGTTAAGTACAATCTCTGTACCAAAAAAAAAAAAAAAAAGAAAGAAAAAAAAAGTAACTCAAAAGAGTCTTCATTCCGTTTTAATTTGGAAAAAAAAAATCACTAATTCAAAATGTTTAATGTGTGCTAGAAATGAAGCCTTATAGCAAAGGATGAATTGTGCCAATTGAGTAATAAACTGTAAAGACTGCCTTTTTGTAGGGGGAAATATAGGTTATTTATGGCTAGAGACTATTTAATCTAGGCTACATTGCCTAGTACTCTCAATCTCAATTTCTTTTTTTTTTTTTTTTTTTGGAGGTGCTGGGGATTGAACCCAGGGCGTTGTGCTTATAAGGCAAGCACTCTACCAACTGAGCTATATCCCCAGCCCCTCTCAATTTCAATTTCCTAACACTCAGAAGAGAAAAATATCACATTCCAGATTTTCTCTATCTATCCGCTTCTTCTTGTGACTTGGCATTGAACACCATTTTACTTAGAGGTCATTATAAATGGCCTTTTTAAATGAAAAGGAATTGCTCACCTTTCAATCCTTATCATCATAATTTTTTTGTGTGTGGATTTAAAAAATCTTTCTTTTTTTAAAAACAGTGCTAGGGAACCCAGGGTGCTTTACCACTGAGCTACATCTCCAGCCCTTTATTTAATTATTTACTTAATTTTATTTTGAGATGGGGTCTAAGTTGCTGAGACTGGCCATGCACTTGAGAATTCTCTTGCCTCAGTCTCCCAAGTCACTGGGCCCAGTTCTCCTTGCTTTTAAGAGGTCTGCCTGCCTCCTTTCAGTTTCACAAATTTAAACAGCCCCTTAAATTTCTGCTCTGCACTCCCTCTTGTAGGGTTCATAACATTTCACAGCTTCACGTCACACTCAAGTCTGCTACTTTTGGAGGCACATCAAAGCCTCATTCAGCCATTTAGCCACTTGATCTTGATCTTGTTATACAGCCTCTCCGTTACGCAGTTTCTTCATCTGTGAAATGGGCATAAGAGTACGATTGTTGTGGGATCGAAACATCTAGTACGGTGTCTAGCATATGGTAGTACTTAATATGTGGTATTTATTGGTATTATGTTTTTTATTGTTACCATTTTTATTGTTCATTATTAAAGCTAAACTCATTACTTCTCCCCTCAAACTTAGAATTTATATGTTTCCTAGGCAGAAAGACAAACAATACCACTGCCTTTCCAGTTTAGTACATTCAAATCATTGGGATCACCTTGAATACATACCTCTGAAGTGACCAAGTCCCTGTTACTCTGCAACAGCTCTCTCCTATATCTATCCTTCATTTTCAGTTCTCTAATTTAAGTCAGTGCTTTTATTGCACACTTACAGGATACACCCTAATACTGGATTGTTCACAGTTTTATATAATTATCTATTCTCAAGAGCATATGCCATCAACTACTTCAAAACAAGCAAACGAAACCTTACAGATTAACCCAACCACAGGAAAGGAATCACAAAAATCAACACTTCCCTGTCCTAGGCTGAATAAACATAACCCTCCAACCTTTCTGTACACAAATTCTCGTTGCTCACGTTCTAATTGACCTTCCCTATTCCCCTCCCCTTTTTTCACTTTTTAAAAATTTTCTTGTGGCAGTTTTGGGATGAAACCCAGGGCCTTATACATGCTAGGCAAGCACTCTACCACTGAACTGCATTCCCTGAATCTTCAAATTTCAACCTCACTCAATTCTTACTACCTTGATGTGAGCATGACCTTTTTGGGCATCTGCTCAGAAAGGCATCCTATAAAACATGCCTCCCCTTTCATAAGCTCTTCAAAACACTCATGACAATGAAGAGAAAATCAACAATATGCCTCTGCAGAGTAAAGGTCCAAACCGAAATACTTTCCAATTGTGAGTGGTCATAAGGAGTCACACGCAGACACTAAGTCATTGCTAAGAGTTTTCATATACATGCCAATGTGTGTATGTAACAATAAACGGAAGCTGTCAAAAAAAGAATACAGGCTGTATTTGTCTTTTTTAATTGGGCAGCATTTATTCCAGTAAATTAAGAAGTATAGTCTTTGGCCTAGAATAGCCCAACATTATACTGTGTTCACAAAAGACAAGACATATTCTTTATAACTTGACCTCTAAACTCTTACGACAACACAACAGATTAAAATAGTGATTTTCTTTTGTACTTCCTCAAATACACAATATGCTAAGACTTATTATATATACACCCACAGCTAACCTTTTAAAAAAGATACCCAATCTATGCTTAAGTCATCAAAGAAAGCCATGCATAAGTAACCACAGACCTGATTCAAACATTTTTAGAAGCATTTCACTAAAATGTTAAAGGTATGCAAAATATATTGGCATGATTATTGTATATATATATTAGGTACAATAGGGAAAATAACATTTTTAGCTAGAATATGAATTTTATAACAATCCATTCACTTACTCCTACAGTGTAAATCTTACCAGAAGCACCAAATTTCTCTATTTTTGAATAATAGGGGTATGGATTTGGTTCGTTTTTTTATTTTTTTGGAACCAGGGATTGAACTCAGGGACACTCGGCCACTGAGCCACATCCCCAGCCCTATTTTGTGTTTTATTTAGAGACAGGGTCTCACTGAGTTGCTTAGGGCCTCGCTAAGTTGCTGAGGCTGGCTTTGAACTCGCAATCCTCCTGACTCAGCCTCCCAAATCGCTTGGATTACAGGCGTGCGCCACCACACCCGGCTAGGGGTATAAATTTGAAGGTCTGATTTTAGCTGGGAAAAGGATATACTCTAACAAGTCTAATGACTAAACAGCTGCAGATTTTAAAGAGTTTTATATTATTCTGAGTTAGGAACTAAATTACGCTTTAAACTTTCTATCCAGTGATATCTTTTTTAGATGCATGAAAGGAAAAAGCAGTAATACTTAGAAAGCTGGTCTGAGTCCCTCATTTATTGAAGGGCAGCAAAAAGGAAAATTTTTTATGCAATTTCATTTGCAGCAACTTTACAGGTTGTTCTTTAAAGAATCTATTCTTCTATTTCGTCAGACAGACTATAAGTCATTTTTTTTTGCCTTTATATGGCAAAAAAATGGTGTGTTCATTCCTATGATTCCCATAGCCCTAGTAATCAGAGTTCATGTTCAGAGTTGGTTTCCCAAAGGCTGAGGATATAGCCCAGCTGGTAGAGCACTTGCCTAGCATGTGTGAGGCCTTGGATTCAATCACCACCACCACCACCACCACCACATACACACACACACACACACACACACACACACAGACACACACAGTTGATTTCCCAAGAGCAGAGATGCCCATTCTCATTCACTTTCCTTCTAAGCCATCTTGCCAGCACTAACAGTGTGCATTATGAGAAGCAAGTACATGTGATAACCATATATTAACGAACAAATAAATGGAAAGATGAAAACAATACACTTAAATAATAATTTTATTTTTACATAAAAGGCAGAAGAGCTTAGATAAAGGCAAAGAAAGTATGTCTACATATAGGTTGGGGCTGGGGATATAGCTCAGTTGGTAGAGTGCTTGCCTCACAAGCACAAGGCCCTGGGCTCAATCCCCAGCACTGCAAAAAAAAAAAAAAAAAAGTATGTCTACATATAGGTCAAAGGATGACAAAGACTGGGAGAAAAAATTGAGGCTATTTGCATTATATATGCCAGACGTATAAAGCCATAGTATAAAAACTATTACATTCAAGAGTCAAAGCTGACTTGGAAACTAACAGCTTAAGTAACATCCCCCCAGGACTTCTACCTTTTTTTAATACTTTTAGTTGTAGATGGACACAATACCTTCATTTACTGATTTTTTATGTGGTGTTGAGGATCAAACCCAGTGCCTCATATGTGCGAGGCAAGCGCTCCATCACTGAGCTACAGCCCCAGCTCTCTACCTTTTTTTTTTTTTAATATTTTTTTAGTTGTAGATGGGCACAATATCTTTATTTATTCATTTATTCTTTTAAAGTGGTTCTGAGAATCAAACCCAGTGCCTCATACATGTGAGGCAAGCATTCTACCACTGAACTACAACCCCAGCCCTACCTTTTTTTAAACTTCAAAAATTTACTGTAACTCAAGGTAACTTATTAAAAGAATAGTGTTTCATTAGAGAGTTTTCCATTTGCTTAATCTCAAACTGCAGTAATACTTAACAAGGTACACAAAGGTACTACATTTATTTTGATTACATTTATAATTTATAATATTTAATCATCTTGAATCAGTAGCCAATAGAATTCAGACAATTTTTGAGGATTTACTGGCAAAGAGATCATCAGATAAATATTGTCAACATTAAAAAAAATCCAAACATCCAATTCCAAGAATAGAAAAGGCAATGCATTGATCTAAAACACTAAAACATTAAATGCCATGAATCATTAAACCCAAAAGGTAGTTTGTATTTTGTACAAAAGAAAAAGCAAATACAAAAATATATCATTTTTTAAATATATATATAGCATGTTTCTATTTGAATCTGGGAATTAAAGAATATACAGTATTTCATATAAGTTTATATATGCATAGACCAAAAAGATAAAAAAAAAATTAATGAAGAATGATTGTCTTCCAAAGAGAATCAAAGAATCTGGGACAAAGGAAAAAGGGACATTTACTTTCTACTCTAACCCTTTTGTGCCTCTATAGTAATTACCTATATTTAAAAAACACCATTGCATTGTAATCTTAGAATCAAACCTCTATATCGATGTCAGTTTTTAAACTCAAATTGCATGTAACTTTTTTGGTGAAATAAACACAATGGGGAGGTATTAAAAAATTGTTTTTATTTGCACACATATATTACTACTGATATGATAAATTAGAGTTTAAATGTTTTAAGTTAAATTGCTAAGCTCATTTCAGACACAAATTTTATCACCATAAAAAACAAATTATATCCAAAATAAGATGAGGTTGAACATTAATACTTAGACTAGATACATCATAATAGAAAAATACTTAACCTAATATTTGAAATTGTTACAGTTTTAACACTGGCCATCTTAGCTTTTCAATAAAACACTCACTTAGCAACAGTTATGTAAACTTCAAATAACATTCCCAAATAATTTGTGATTATTATCATAGTCAAGTGATCTATAAGGTTCATTACAAGGCTGCTCAAGGGTGCTCAGCTAGCTGCATCCAGTTATATGTATAGTATATGTATAATCATATACTATTATCCCAACTCCCAGTCCATACACAGCATGTGATTGCGAAAAGCTAATGATTACTTATGTACCAGGATCAAGCTTACCCAAATATCATCTCTTTTTCTGGGTTCACATATCAATTCTACTTCATTAGGAGTCATCGTCATAATCAGACAGTTTAATTATATGCCCACATATACAGAGTACTGTATTAGTTTCAAACAGTTTAAGCATATACAGATATTTTCCTTATAAAAACCATGTACTTGCCTTGTGCCTGCATTTAAGTACAACTCCATAGGCTCCTATAATGGGGAAAAAAAAAAAAAAGTAAACCATCAAGGGCATGTATACAAACTAAAGTTCTTGAAGAAATTAAAGTCTTCACTTAAGTATCACTTAACAGGATATATTATAATAATACCTAAAATCACAGTATTACAGATAGAAAATATAACAATGGGTTACATATAAATAGAGCATGGATAGCTTATTATATTTTAAATAAGCCTCTCAAATGTTTCTCTTATAGAAAATTTTATTGAAGATATTTTTAGGTTTAAACACTTTCAGAGATAAGATTGGATCATGAGAACAGTGTGAGTCAATGAAAATTAACTCCAAAGGTTCTAAGGAACTTAAAACTTAAAAGCTAATAACTTCCAAGAGTAAGCTTAAGTCCAGAGCCTACCCAAATATACCACAGTCCCAGGAGTCACTGAAACCCTCTTCTATGTTAATGGAATCTCCCCTGACTGGCGAAATAGTACAGGTCAGGGCTGGAGGTGTTGCTCAGGGGTTGAGTGCTTGCCTAGCATGCACTGGCCCTGGGTTCCATTCCCACCCAGCACTACATACATACTACACACAAAAATACCATAGGTCTCATCATTCCAACTAATGACCAATGGGAGTTGCTACCTTTTTGTCATGAAGTGTCAGCCTAAGGGTACAGGCCACTCCCACTCCCCTTCGAGTATTTTGATGAGGTTTATTTTGACCTTTGTTTGACTAAACCTATTATCTAGGCAATAAACTTATTTTCTCAGAGGCAGAACACAGAGACAATACTGTGCCAACAAGGTACTCAGGAAACTGAGGTTAAAGTTATAATGTGAAAGCTCTAATAAAGAATCAAAATGTAGCCAGGTGCAGTGGCCCACACCTATAGCAGTGGCCCACGGGCAACTTGGGAGGCAGAGGTAAGAGGATTACAAGTTCAAGGCCAGCCTCAGTAATATAGCAATACCCTGTCTAAAAATAAAAAATAAAAAAAAAAAGGGCTAGAGATGTGGCAATGTGCTTAAATGCCCCTGGGTTCAATGGGGGGGGGGGGGGGATCAAATGTAACATATGACAACAGCTTCAAAGAAACATCAAAACCATTGGCATTAGCAGACAGGCAAAACCTGTATGCACTAAGAGAAGGGGACTTCCAACAGAGGCTAGGGGACCTAAAGTCTCCCTCACTTTGATGGAGATGGATGAAACATATCAGAGTTAAGAAACCAGCCATGAGAACGAAATTAACTCCATAATCACCTGGCATCATCCAATCCTCACTCGACTACCCATGCCAGGTATTCTGTGAGGTGGAAATGTGCTCACTAGGCTACAAGAGTGTAGAGTTTGACAGATTTTTATAAACTTCAAATATTGGTATTTCTTAGCCAAAAAAAAAATTTGAAGTTATTTACAAAGAAAAAATATGTACAGCAACTAAGGTTCTGATTATAACAAGTTAACATATTCTAACTGAAATAACAGTCTGACAATTTTTGGTTAATCTGAGCCAAAACCTGGGAAGATTATTACCTATGGGTGTATTGAGAAAAATAAGGTTATGACCCAGAAAAACTTAGGCCCAGAATGTAGAACGTTCCAATCTTGTTACACCCTCTGTGCTGACCTTCTCCAGTCAGCAGCTTGATTGCCTAAATCTATAATTGTAATACCTTTGAAAAATAAAATTGTAAGGTAGCTGTCATAAAACAGATAGTATGAGATTGAAAATGAATTTTATTTATATGATTAATACCAAAAAAGAAATGGAAAAGAAGTTGACTAGTGAAGAAAAACCCATTTTTTTGTTTTCAACTTCAGTCCTTGAAACAAGTATCTAATGATGAGACTAATTTGTTTGTTTATTTGAAAAGGATTTACCAAATTAATATTAAAATCTTGAACAGCTTTGCTGTTCACATAGATCTTTAAAACTTCTGAAATTCAGTTTATTTAAAAAATCTGAAATATGAAATTTCTGTTACATTTGCTTTAAAGATATAAATGCTAGGAAACTATAATTATAATCACTTATCTCCTTAGAGTAAAATCATTTATCAAAATTTCCATAAAGTTATCTCTAAGTCAAGAGCAAGAATTACTAAGCAGGAAAAAAATCAGGAAGAAATGATGATTTTTCTAGGAGTCAATTTATGAAAAATGAATTATCACACTTTATCAAATCAGTAATATCATTGGTTAGAAGCATTATTTTATATACTACTAGGAAAGAAAAAGTATTACTAAATGAACCATAATGTAGTACTGATTATAGAAAACATCCTGATTTCAGAGATATTAAAATATGACCAAAAGGTGTACCTGCAAATTTATAAAATGTGGTTTGTCATTTTCAAAGAAATAGAAGTTATTCATGTATTTACTGTGTATTAAGTAAAGTCCAACATTTACAAAACATTGTTAATCAAAATAAGCTTAGTTGATATAAAAATAAAATGCAACTATAAATACCCACACACACACAGAGGAAACTATGATTGCTAATGAAAAGAATGAAATGAAAATAGTCTTAAATTCTTGATTTATTAAACGTTAAAGGGTTTTAAAATGTTATTGAACTTCTTTATTTTTCTTTTTTTTCTTTCTTTTTTTTTTTTTTTTTAATTTTGAGACACGATCTCACTAAATTGCCTGGGGTCTAAGTTGCTGAGGCTGGCTTTGAACTTGCAATCCTCCTGCCTCTGCATCCTGAGACACTGGAATTATAGGTGTGTGCCACCACACCCAATGTTATTAACTTTCAATTGGAGAGTAAGACTCAAACCGTTTAAGAGTAAATTTATTTTTAATATTTTATTCTTAGATATACATCTGAATTGATAGAGGTTAAATGAACAGGATCTGAATTTTTAAAATTTCTGATGGTAGACATAATCATACATTAATCGAAAATTCAAGGAATGCAAAAATTTCAACTTACCTTCACCTACAACCCCAAGGATCTCAAATTTATTCATCACATTACCAATGTTAGGAATCTTCATGAAGACAAACTCCTCTTTTGATGTAAGCCACAGAACATGGCACCACAAAAGAAATTTCTAAGAAAGTTATGCAGTAAGTAGAGGAAACAATCTTCAAAGGAAAAAAATTCTCAATGGTTGGCAGGAATTTTCACATATCTGTTCTAATAATGAAGCATTAAATGAGTTCCTGAAAGAACAAACACAATGGAAAATTATTAGTTTTATGTTACAGTATTCTACTAATCTATCCTACCTTTATATACAGTATTTTTTTTAAAACCATGTTAATGTTTCAAAATGCTAAACAAAGAAGAAACAAAAAGAAGAGGGAAGAACCCAAAATGGAATGAACCTCAAGGTATTTGAATAAATAACATAACCACACTAAAGGAGACCAGTGACCAGGGAAAAAGAATTAACCCCAGGTAAATTTTAAAAACAGTACCTACTGTCCTCAAACTGAAATACAAAGAAAAATACACTAATTTTGTATTCCACCACTTAAATATTTGTTTTTATTATACAATGACATGAAACTTTATCATTATCCTAGGATTGAGTAAATGAGTAAATACATTACAGATAATGAGATCTTGGTTTCTTACTCTGATGGAAGGGAGCTATGAATATGAAAAGAGAAAGGCCTGCAGTCAAAGTTAAAGATATAAGTTCACTTTGGGCGACCCCCCCTTCCTTAAGCTCAGCTTGTAATATGTAGAGCAGTGGGGGAATGGCTCCAGCAGACTGTCTTCAGTTACCATCTGCAACATGGGCTCTTCCTAGAGGCTTCAGACCTTTAGACTCAAACTGAAACATCAGCTCTCCTGGGTCTCCAATCCACTGGCCCAGATTTTGAACTTGTACTTGCCAACCCCCATAACTGGCTGTAAGCCAAATAATGATAATAAATTACTCCACCACACACATTCTGGAAAGTGATATAATCGTATATGTATGTATATGTGTGTGTGTATGTGTATATACATATACACACACATACACACATATTCAAGTTATGGACCTATATAAGAATGAAGTTATGGACCTATATAAGAAAGAATATATTCCATGGATTCCATTTCTCTGGAAAACCCTAACACAGTCAATTACTTTCTTTTCACTAACAGTATCTAGAGCTGTAACTGTAAATGCTTATATACTCACATACATATATATTCCTTAACCCTGTCTCCTGAGAGGGTCTAAAAGCAATGACAACCCTAAAACCATGAGCACAGCCAGTGCTCCAATAAAAGGACCCACGGTTCCTTGAAGAAATGGCTGATTTCAAAGCAAGAGCAAGAGAAGAACAATATGAACCTAGGATATATTTCTGATGATGGCATATCAAATAGACACAGGAGTCTGATTAAAATGACTCCCACTGGCCAAATGGGTAATATTTGAGCAGCAAAATAAAGATATTAACAGACTGTAATTCAGAAAATAAAATAAAAATGCACAAATCCTTAACTGACATAAATAAATAAATGGAGAAGGAGGGAAAGTTCTTTTGTAGAGTATTATTCCAAATAATAAAAGGAGTGATAGAATTAGAAAATCACCATTTGGCAATCACTCTAGTAATAATTATTTTGTGCAAGTAGCACCAATATGCGCTAAAACTAGTAGTTGAAAGTTTGATGGAAAACAGGGTATTATCTAGTCTCAAAGTATCTCCCCACAAGATGCCTATTAATTACTAACAGAAAAATAATAATTTCATAGTGAAGAATCCTGCCAGACACAAAGTTATCATCATTAGTAAAGGAAAAAACCAACATCATATGCCTCCTCATAGGATGCATGCCACCACCACTTCTGTGGCTTTTTTTTTTTTTTTTTTTTTTTGGAAGTAGGGATTGAACCCAGGGGCACTCCACCACTGAGCCACATCCCCAGACCTATTTTGGATTTTATTTAGAGACAGGGTCTCACTGAGTTGCTTAGGGCCTCGCTGAGTTGCTGAGGCTGACTTTGAACTTGTGATCCTCCTGCCTCAGCCTCCCAAGTCGCTGGGATTACAGGTGTGCACCACTGCGCCCGGCTGCGGCATTTCTGTGAGAAATGTAAAACCACAAGAAACAACAGACAAGCCTAGGTCAACAAACATTCTACTAAATAACTGTCCTGTGTTCTTTTAAAATGTTGACTATCCGTTCTACATCAAAGATTAAAATTCATGATAAATAAATATAATGAATGATCCTGGATTAGATTCTAGACAAGAAAAAAGTTATTTCTGTCAATAAAAGACAACTGACAAAATCTAAATGTCCACACATCAGATAACAGTATTGGATCAGTGATAATTTTCTGTGGCTATAGAAAACAATGCTCCTATTCTTAAGAAATAGCACCAAAGCTTTTAGAAAAAAATGGAGCATCATATTTGCAACTTAAACCGTTCAGAAAAAAATACATAAGTGTGAATGAGATAAGAGAGAATGAGAGAAAAAAATAATCAGTATAATAAAATAACAAAAAGAGCAAATAAAATAAACTGTTAACATTTGAAGAATGTGAGTCAAGGCTATAAGAAATGAAATTCTTTGTTATTTTTGCAATTTTTCTCTAAATCTGAAATATTTTCAAAATAAGTTCAATTCAAAAACCTATCCTACTTTTATTTAAAAAAAAAAAAAAAACCAGTGGTACCAACACAAAGTATTAGTTTTAAAAGGCAGAAACAAATCTAAACAAATTTTCTTTGCTACCTATGAAATTCGAAACTTTTTAGAAGAATACCTCATGTGGTGTGGATAAGCACTGGTAAGAAGTATCTTTTCATACAGAGATGGTGGTCTCTTTAAAAATTAAAAATACGACAAGGAGTTCTATTAATACTTAATAACTGCCGGGCGCAATGGTGCACACCTGTAATCCCAGCACTTGGGAGGCTGAGACAGGAGGATCGCGAGTTCAAAGCCAGCCTCAGCAACATAGCGAGGCCCTAAGCAACTCAGTGAGACCCTGTCTCTAAATAAAAATACAAAATAGGGCTGGGGATGTGGCTCAGTGGTCGAGTGCCCCTGGGTTCAATCCCCAGTACCAAAAAAAAAAAAAAAAAAAACTTAATAACATAATTATTAAACATCTTGGTGGGTCCAGCCATGCCCAGTAAAGAAAAAAACAAATAAGTAAAATATAGAGGATTGGAAAAAGGGATACAGAGCAAAATTTGCTGGTATTATTGTCTACTTGGAAAGTTTAAAGGAATTTATAAATTTATAAAATAAGTGTAAATGTTTACCAAGGTGGCTGAATATAAGCTTAATATATAAATATCAATTTATAAATATCAGAAAAAAGAGAAAATGTAACTTTTAAAAATCACATTTACAATAACAAAAAAATTCAGAACCTATATTCAGATATATATATATATATATATATATATATATATATATAAAACTTTATCCAAAGGCATTGAAGAAAATCTAAATAAATCAAATTGCTCAAATTTTAAAGCTAGGATGATTCAGTATTAAAGTTCTTAATTCTTTCCACAGTGATCCATATGGTCACTGCAATTCTAATCAAAACCCCAATAGGTGTTTCCTAGAAGCAAAACAAGCTGACTAAAAAATACATACAGAAAAGCAGAATATACACAACACCTTTTTCCTATAAGGAGAAAAGAATAAGAAAAAGTAAAGGAAGAAAGCTTGACTTTGACAGTAGGCTATGGAAGGATAAGGCCCTTATACATCCTGTAAACTACACTGAGAGTTATAACAGAGCTATGGAAATTAAGACAGGTGGTTTGGGCACTAAGGTCGACAAATTAGCCCAGAACAAACCATACTTTAATATCCCTATATAGCTTCTTACAATCTTGACCAGGAGTCACAGTAACTTTCTATGATAAGTCAGATCATGTTACTTCTCACTAAAAACCCTCAAAGCCCTCCTACATTATTAAGAGTCAAAGTCAAAGTCCACCTAAACCACAGACTTTGCTTTCCCTTCCTGTTATCTCCTACTAGTCTCTCCCTTGGCACCCTTCACCCCAACCACACTGGCCTCCTTATAGCTTAGGGAAAGCTTATGAAATAAGCTTTCCCTAAGCTTATTTCAGAAAATGTGACTTTGGTTCTGTGGAATCACAATTTTTTAAAAGATTTCTGTGACATTTAGAGAAAATGATGTTACATTTTGAGAAGCAAGTATTTATTCTATTCATTCATTAAACAAATAATTCCTGACTGTCTTCCATGTTTCAGGGAATGAGTAAGAGAGAGGTATGATAGTCGTGAACAACATAGGCAAGGCCCTTGCCCTCATGGAACTTAACACTTTACTGAGGAAGAAAAAAAAATACAAGATCATTAGCAAATACTGATACGTGTTATGAAGGGAAGGAAAAATGATTGAGTACTTGGACAGGTAGGGCTTCTATAAAAAGGTGACCTTTGAAAACACAATGACAAGAAGGAGCCAGCCATATGAAGATCCATATCAGGGGTTGGGTTGGGGTTGGAGCTCAGTGGTACAGCACTTGCCTAATAAGTGTGAGGCACTGGGTTCCATCCTCAGTACCACATTACCAAAAAAAAAAAAAAAAAAGAAAGAAAGAGAAAAGAAAAGAAAAGAAAAGAAAAGGATGCATATCAGTCATATCCCAGGTTAAAAATGCTCAGGGTGCTTCTGAGGAATCATTCTTTCATTTTCTGTGGCTGGCTTGGAAGAACACTCTGAAAATATTTAAATATTCTATTCTCTGCCAATAACGGTATGACTCATTTCAAAAGAAATGAGATAAAAATTAAATCATTCCCACTAAGACCCAGCACCCAAAAAGTTCTGTGTATAAGTATATATAAAGAACATGTGCTTCATCTAGTCTCTGTGACAATCAAAGCAGAGTAAAAGAAACTGGAAATCAAAATTTGAATATGTGAGTGAATACATAACATAGGTGTTAAGAACGGTCTTTTAACTACCAGTATTCATTTTATGCCAAATTGGATTTAGCTGCAATTTTATATGAATAACACTGATTAATCTTTTAAAGAAAAAAAAAAGAACAGTATAAAAACTGAGACACTGTAGCTTCTGGTAATAGCAAATTATGTAACTTGGATAAAATGTCCCTTTGAGGACAAATACAAATGCTAGAGAAAACACTTAAAAGCTCCAAACACAAGATTGTGAAGATTTACCTGGCTAAAATCAAGGCAAAAGAATAGAAGTCAGAGAGGTAATCCAAATCACCCCAAACTGTTTTGACCCTTTTGATATTTGAAGATCCAGAAAAATTAAAAAATAAAAAAGAGGGAAACAGGGCTGCTCTTGAAAACCTTACAGATCCAGGAGCACAAATATCAAAGCCAAGAGTGCTTCAAAAGGAGAAAGTGTGATAAACCACCACACATTTGAAGCAGAAACCCCAAAGAGCTACAGTCCCAGAACAAGGGAACAAAGCCAAATCAGACCTTGGACAGACTTGAGTTGTAGCTTTAAATCATCTGGGTGACCTCAATAAAACCTCTGAATATACCTTGGATTAAGGTGGTTCCACATTCAGATTAGAAGGGCCACCAATGGTCTGGGTAAAGCAAAGGGGAAAAGAAAAAACAATTCTCTGTAGAAGATGACATCAACCTAAGCCTCATTATATTGCTACAGATAATTTCTCATTTACAGTGTGCAGTACATAATCAGAGATGGCTAGATAAACAAGGTGAGATACCACAAATAAAAACCAATAGAGAGCTGGGTGCAGTGGCATGCACATGCATGTAATCCCAGCAGCTCTGGAGTCTGATGCAGGGGGATCACAGAGTTCAAAGCCAGCTTCAGCAATAGCAAGGTGCTAAGCAACTCACTGAGACCTTGTCTATAAATAAAATGCAAAATAGGACTGGGGATGTGGCTCAGAGGCTGAGTGCCCCTGAGTTCAATCCCCACAGTCCCCGCCAAAAAAAGAACCAATAGAAACAGCTGAAACAGGAAATAATTCAAAGACTTGTAATATTAGAATGATCAAGAAGACTCTATAAAACAATAAGGTTAAAGTAATAAAAATCAAGGGTTGAGCATTTTGACGAGGTGAAAGGTTAAAAAAGTGAAAAACAAAATTGGAAAAATAAATTAGAACACTAGAAAGACTAACATAAAAAGAATTCACTGGAAAAGTACAAGCATCCAGAAAATTTTGAACATGATTTTAAAACTTCACCAAATGAACCATGAATGATAGGAAAGAACTGCAGAATACCTGATCACATGCTAGGTCATAATGCAATTCAAAACAAATTACAAGGACTTACGTCAGAGGATGCTGTCTCATCATAACTAAAATACATAAGAAATCAATCACAAAAGAAAAAATTAGAAAATACTCATACATTTGGAAATAAAAGCATCCCCAAAATAATCCATTAGTGAGTCAAAGAAGAAATCATAATAGAAATTTTAAAATAACAAAATGTTAAAGCAATGCTTAGGGAAGGAATTGAGAATCTTATGTGCATATGTCAGAAAATATAAAAAACTGAAAATAAATGAACTAGGTATCAATCTTAAGAGGTTAAAAACCACAAAACAAACCCAATGAGAAACTTATAAAAGAAATTACTCAGAGCAGAAATTTGTGAAATAGAAAACAACAAAGAGATCAAAAACGCAGAGTTGGATCTTGAAAATCAACATTAAAACTCATCAAGGAACAAAGTGAGAAGTGAGCCTACCTGACAGGGTGATCTCAGCCTCATGTTATCCTGAGCAGAGAACCCAGCTACACCAGGCCAAGCCTCTGACCCACAGAACTGTGAGCCAATATATGGCTGACGTTTTAAGTCAGCCATACGGCTAAAGCTTGTTGTGATAACTTGTTACACAACAGAAAACTAATACAACAGCATTGTTTCATTTTTACACAGTTTATACACACACACACACACACACACACATTTTTTTTAAGTTGTAGGTGGACACAATACCTTTACTTTTATGTGATGCTGAGGATTAAATCCAGTGCCTCCCAGATTCTAGGCAAATGCTCTACCACTGAGCTAAAACCCCAGCCCCATATAGAGTTTTAAAATAGGAAAAACTTAACTACAAGCATAAATAGGCATGTTTAAGTGGGAAATCAATTTTAAAAAAAAAGTGATGAAGGAAGTGTTTGCTATAAAAACAGAATATTTATTCTCTCAAGGGGGGGTTAAGATTGAGAAGAAATATATAGAAGGGTTTTCTAGGACACTAATTCTATTTCTTGATTTCTGATTTAATAGATTCACTTAAAATTATTCATTAGAGTATATATTTATGTTTAATGTATTTCTATGTTACATTCCACAATAAAACAAATTTTCAAGAACTCACACTAATTCTGATTAATGACATCATATATAAAAGTTTCTTGGTCATTTATAGGGAGGCAGAAGGTAATTTTTATTAAAGATAAAGCACTGCAACATTACATTTTAAAAAAAGTTTAACTGAACTTACTCTAAGGCTAAGATCCCACATAATATACTTTGTCTAGTATGGGGTATCACAACCACAAAACCACAAACTCCCAGTGACAGATAACCTGGACAGTGAGAACTATCCTAAAACTACACTAGATGAGGAGCTGATGAGGGAACTGGGTTCGGCCTAAATGAGAGATGACTGACATCCAAATGCTTGTTTGAAATGTTTGTGAAAAAGAGGGAGTAGAGTAGGTGATTGATTTCAGGAGGCAGAATGAAGATTAGTGGTACAAGTGAAAAGGAGAAAGATTTCAGCTCAGTAGTGATTGGACAATGATGATGAGCCATCCACAGTCATTCATTCATGCTCACATTTGTCCTATTTGTCAGATGTCTATGATGGGCCACTGTAGAGACTTCAGAATACAGCAGTGAACAATACAGGCCTAACTCCTACTGAGAGCTGACAATAAACAAACATGGTAATTTTGAGCAGTCACAAGTATTATAAAGAAAATAAAAGTAAGTCTTATGAAAGAGTTATGGCAGTCAGGAGGGGCAGATCCTTTAGGTATGTGATCTGAGAATGGCCTGAGGAGGCAGTATTTCAGAGAAATCCATTTCATGTTAAAAAAAAAAAAAAAAAAAAAAAAGCAAGCCACCTGCACAGGGCTTTGAGAAGAGTATTCAAGGCAGTACAAAGAATCTTAGCTTGGTAACTGGAGGGGATAGAGAAGGTATATACATCTGAAGCAGACAGGGAGGAAACCAGCAGGAGGCAGGAAGGGGTGCCTGTAAACAGTTTGTCCCTGATAGAAAAGAGTCTTGTACTGAACTCAGTTTGTCCCTGATAGAAAAGAGTCTTGTACTGAACTAGATGTCCTCTAGGTACCTTCCAAAGTGAAGATTTTAGATTACTAACCATTAGCTTTGTAAGCAAATAACTGAACCCATTTTTAAAGTGGATTTGTCTCTCACTAAGAAATACATCTAGAATTAAACAATCTTGTCTTTGCATTAGCAAGTAAGCAGGTACCTACAAGAACTGACAGAAAGGTAAGGCTTATAATTTATTTCATAAATTATTAGTGTTGAATTTAAGAGCTGCCAGGGCCTTGAAAGTTTCCTTTGTTGCTGAAATTATAATCTTCTTCTGAACGGGTCTTTTCTTCTTCCCAAAGAGAGTACAAAATCAGTTGAATCATGAGTTTTGTTTTTTGTTCCTGGCATTGTTTTCACACATACAAATGAGAGGACCATTTTGTCACTGAAAATTGCACATGAACAAATTTGGTACATGACTAAATTTCTGTTATAATAAGAGAGTTCAAATGGTTTGAAAACGTCTTAAAACTCAGGATCCATGTAAGGAAGAAAACTATTTCTACAGAAAGCACAGCCTTGTAAAAAAACATTCTAATTAATCACTCTCTTGCAGAGACTTTCTCCACGTTGAATACAAACAAGGAGATAAGGTACTACTATTAGCCTTTTCTTTCCAGATGAAACCATCAGATCCATAATCAACAGAATCTTCATTTTGCTTAATTTTCCCAATAGTGAAGAGTAATTTATCAATCCATCCTCTGTAAATTCAGCTCTTATTATTAAATCAAAACAGATACTTGACAATCATGAGTTACACACAATTTATAGCATAAAAATTTCAAACTATCAAACGTATCTTGCCTGGACCTTTGGAATCTTTCTACAAGGGAGGAAATCCAGTACCAATTTAATTTTCCTTTTCCCAGTACCAACAATCCTACTAAACTCCCAGGCCTTCCTAAGAATCTGAGGGCCTTGGGGTTTAGACCAGGGGAAAAAAAAAATGGCTAAAATGGAAAAAAAAGAATTCAGAGTTCATACTAACATGGTTAAAAAGGTTTTGCAGGGCACCTCCATGAAAATATAAGGATCCACTTTAACATGGTTATCAGGGGCAATTCTAAATAACGGAATTTAAAATAAACTTACAAAAGTTAGGGACCACCTAGATTTTGCTTTATTGAGGTTAATCAGAAAATATGGTCTGTTATTGTCCCTGACTCCAAGAAAAATAACCTTCAGATGATAAAGGATGGAAGGAACTGAAATCCAAGACTGTTGAACAATACCTACAGGCTTTAAGTGAACTGAAGACTACCAACCTGGAGAAATTTCATGACTGAAATGCTTTAAGATTTTCAAGATAAAGGCTGAAATTTAGTAGTCTTGGCAAAGTGACAGAAAAAAAGGTAATGAGAACAAAGACTAGCCAAGAGCAAATGCAGTCATATTTTTCAGAAAAGGTAAAAACAGTATATTCTATAAATTCTATACTACAAAATTTATAATTATCAAACCACTCAATAAATATGTCTTGAGAGCTAATCATATGCTATCAATGTCTACCTATGATAGACCCTGGGGAGACAACAGTAAAGGGAAATAGACAAGATTCCTTATCTCATGGAGTTTAATCAAAGAACTGCACAATAAATGTAAAGTAACAAATACTAATGCTATGAAAGAGATATAAGGTGCTAGGAGGGCTTGTGACAGGGGGTTTCCATCTAATTAGGAAAGGATGTCTCTTCCAAAGAAAGTGATGAGTGAGTTGGGATCTGTAGGATAATCAGACATAAACTTTTGGAGGAAGAATAATGCTCCAAGAGAGAATGATTTACACAAAAGTCCTACGTTAGGAGGGAACACAGCAGAAAAAGGGACTCAAAAGGTGGGGGGGGGGGGGTAAAATAGCAAGTTGAGTTATTTTAAGTAATACAATCTTTATCATGGAACATAAGGAGCCACTGGAGAGCTCCGAACAAGAATGGGAGGGGTAGGTTCAAGGGGGTATGACAATTAGATGATTCATGTTTTGAAAAGATCATATAAGCTACAGAGTAGAGAATGGCTAAGTGCCTGGAAGGGGTGATGTCACTTTGGGGACAGAATAACTAGGAAGCAATCCCAGCCACCAAGATAAGAGCAGGACAGACTGAATTGGTGGACATGAAGAGATATGGACAGGTTCAGGAAATTGTAATGGGGAATCAATACCACAGGGATGGATTAAAGATCAGGAGTGAGGGAAAGAGAAATTAGAGATAACTTCTTGGTTTGGGGTTTGAGCTGAGAAGGGACATGAGAGTTGCTGGTTTTTTTGTTTGTTTTGCGGTGCTGGGGATTGAACCCAGGGCCTTGTGCTTGCAAGGCAGGCACTCTACCAACTGAGCTATATCCCCAGCCCAAGTTGCTGTTTCTTGATGTGAGGAAGACTAGAAAAGCAACAGATAAAGACACAGAGGAATTCCAGGATTTTACTTTAGCCATGTTCTCTTTGAGTTTAGATAGCCACAAAACTGGAAAAGGCAAAAATCAAAGGGAAAATAGAAATGAAAAACTGAGGAAAAGAATCTGCAACTTATATCACAAAGTTACTATCCTGTTAAATAAAAATTTCCGACTGTTCAATGAGGATGGGGGGCAGAAAACCAATTTTAAAAATGGGCAAAGTGATATGAAAAACTAGTTCACAGCAAAGGAAACACAAATGGCTCCTAAACATATAAAAAGCTACCAATTTTACATATAATAAAAACTGACGATTAAAACCATACTGAGATATAACTTTTCAGATTAGCAAAGATCAAAAATAGCACATTGTATAAGTGAAAACATGAAGAAATTAAGCTTGTTCATACACTGGTGGGAAGGTATACTGATGAAACTTTTTGGAGATCAATTTGACAGTATCTCTCAAAATTAAAAACTAAACAGATTCTAATGACAGCAATCATAATTCCAGGAATCTATCCTCAGACACATAAACAGTATGTACACAGACATTATTCACTACAGCGTTGCTTATAAAAGCACAAGATCGGAAATTAAAAGAGTCTAAATACACATTGACAGGAGTCTGGCTAAATAAATTATGGCACATCTATCCAATTATTTTAAGTGAGAGACAGAAGTGAAATATGCTTATATTCTAATACAGCATTTAACGAATTTGAGTAATGTTCTTACTAATTTATTTTTCAATAAATTAAAATTATGCATAAAACTGTATTCTAATTAAATGCCACTTATGTTTTAGACACTGCAGTTCCACCTAAGATTATATCGAAAAGGGAGTTGTTATTTTAGAACTTTGAAAATCCACTAATTGAAAAGTATAAAACTACATAGTAGAAGTTAACTGGTCCTGAAAACATCACACACGATTCTGAACACTGTCAATGACATGGAAGACTTAAAAAGGCTCCTTCCATGCTAAACGGTGCTAAGGCTTTGACAAACTGACCTTACCAAGACTCCAGATTTTTGGTTCTAGTAGTTGTAGGCTGGAAATTACATGAGAGAGGTTCTGAAACCTAGGTTTCCTCTCATCAAACTAAACAATCTAATTTATGGTACACCTTGACAACTTTTGTCTCCTCAGTTAAAATATAAGGCTCCTCTGCTGAATGATCTGAGGTTCTCTCCAGCTTTCAAATCTGTTTCATTTCTAAACACTGGGAACCTTTCAAACTGAAAATGAGTGTCAAAAGCTTCAATTAATAAATGTGAATTCATAAGAAACCAATATAAAATATATGTGGCCACTCTCTTTTCATTATGATTCTAAATCATTTAACAAGATAAGAGCAATTGAGTACAACCATTTTAGAACAAGGAAAGAATGATTACTTTTCAGAATATTTCAGAAAAATAGCAAAATCAGAATAAGTGAAATATTGCTGGGCAAAGAGCTGGTGATTAAACTATTCCTATGAGGGTCACTTATGTTAAAGAGAAAAAACAAATATTAATAATGATTAGACAGCAGCAACTTTGTAAGGCACAGAGAGGAAGTCTGGGATGTTTTCTAAATGGATAGGGAGGAAGTTATTTTTATTTACAGAGATATTTGTGTCCTATTTAAAATATAGATGAAACTGAAGAAAATCAAGGAAAAAAATCTTACACTTCCTCAGCTGACTGCTAACTTTGGAAGGGTTTAAGTTAAATTACTTTGAATAAAGAATAGTCAAAAATACAAGCAATTTCATCAAAACCATTCCTTGATGAGAGCATTCAGTTAAATTCAAGAGATCTGAACACCTAAAAAAATAATAAAAATTAATATACTAAAAGAAAGGTTATTTCCCTCAAGGAAATTATTTCAAAACAAAGAAAAGATGACTATGAGCACTCTCAGCTCTTCCACACACTAAATTTGGAGCAGAGCAGTCTCTTGAAGCTTTGGTTTGTTTCCATTTGTAAACTTGAGATACCTGTGCCAACCTGAGGGGTTCTCCGCAACAACAAATACATGGCATCTTTTCCAATACCAATTCTCTGACACCAATGGGATGTCCTACAAGTTAATCCTCAGGTTGAAGGATTCAGTCCTGCAAAACTGCCCCATTTAAGACACCAGTCACAGGTCCCTGGTCCCCTGTCCCCAGTTGCCTATATTTCTGACTTCACTTTAAATTCAGCAGTTTCCACAACCCTCTCCCTTCAGGTTCAATAATTGGCTAGAATGAAGCAAGAACTCAGGGAGATACATACACTACTTACGTTCTCCAGTTCTTATAAAGACAACTCAGGAACCGCCAAATGAAAGACATTCTCAGGACAAGAAATATGGCGCAGGGGACCACAGAACTTCACTGCCTTCCCAGAGCATGCCACCCTCCCAGAACTTCTATGTGGTCACCACCACAGGAGCTTCTGAACATTGTCATTTAGGAACACAGGTGTGACTGATGAAATCAATGACCAATGGTGACTCAACTCAAACTCCTGCCCCCTTTTCCTCCATGAAGGTCTCTAATTGTTTAGGCTGAATGGAAAATTTTCCAGTGATGTTATTCAATTCAATAAAATAACAGTGCCTTACAAATAATTTGTCAACAGAACTAGCAAGACTAAAATATTGCTTGCAAAAATGCTAATGGATATTTCACGAATTTATTATTCATTTGGGTCTTGATATAAATGATTTAATTTGGGGAATCCCTTTAAGTGCAGGTTCATAATTAACATGATCAATCCTGTTTTCTAGAGGTATTAACTTTCTTATTTCTGTCTATTGTGTTAGTGTTAATTAGTAATAATGGTTGTTATTACTTGGCTACTAAGCATCAGAGGCCTTATTTATGTAAAATGGAATCCTCTCCACTAGCCTATGAGTAGATAGTATCAGTTCCTCTTAGTGAATGGGCTTAAGAGGTTAAATGACTTGCTCATGGTTTCATAATTAGTGAGAGATGATGCCCAGATTTGTCAGTATTCTCAGAACAGAAAGAGGAGTCCAGACAGAAAGGTTTGTGTGCACTGGAATTGGAACTGATTGTTCATCATCTTAACAGATCTTGGATTGAAATAATGATTTTTCATCTTCTAAGAAAGACTTAATAAAGTGTAGAAGCTAAAATCACTTTTAAAAATCACTTGTGATTTTTAAAATCATTAGGATATATTTAGCCCAACTAATTGAAAATAGCAGATAACACAATATTTACATATTTAAATTTGGAATGTGCATGGGTTTCTTGAATCTTGTGTCTATGATCAGGTAAGACTAGGGTTATTTTATGGAAAATAATGACCCCACATTTAGAAGCAGCCTTCATGATCATAAGAAAGCTATTCAGAGTTCCCACCTATACTGTTGTGAAGTTCATTCTCAGAAACTGATTAGGAGAGCTAGACATGAGCTCTATTGTCCTCTTCGTTGTCATGAATGTGTAGGGTTTTTTCTAACTTTACAAATTCTGTGATTTTCTGAATAGGAAGATGGTGGTATGTCAAAGGGTTTCACACATTGCATGAAATTTAAAACAAAAGTAATAAGTTAGTTGCAGGAAAATAAAATGTACTATGGATAATCTACATATTGTCAGGAAGTAACACTAATATTGCTTACAAGCTCATTCTCTGTCCATTATATTATAAATATGCATTTATAATTCAATTCTTAATTATTCAGGAATTGTTAGAATAATTTATCCCAAGCCCATTTCTTTCTTTTCCCTGTATCCTTTGGAAATGTGGACTGTTATTCATGTCTCCTTCAGTTATCAGAAAAGAGCTGAAATGGAGATGGATTTTTTTTAATACTTCATAAAGAGATTTGATAGGAAGGATAATAAAACAGACGTCACTTCCCACTCCCACCCCCAAGAGGATGCTTTGTAAGTACTTGAGTTTTATTATCTATTTTGCTTTGGATTTTTCTGCAGGGGAGGTGCTACTTGGGATTAAACCCAGAGCCTTGTGCATGCTAGAAAATAAGTACCGCCGGGTGTGGTGGCGCATGCCTGTAATCCCAGCACTTGGGAAGCTGAGGCAGGAGGATCACGAGTTCAAAGCCAGCCTCAGCAACTTAGTGAGGCCCTGAGCAACTCAGTGAGACCCTGTCTCTAAATAAAATACAAAATAGGGCTGGGGATGTGGCTCAGTGGCCGAGTGTCCCTGGGTTCAATCCCTGGTTCCAAAAAAAAAAGAAAATAAGTACCTATTTTATATGCATGGACTAGACCCAGGATATTGTAGAGGTATGGTATCTAGTTTCTTGGAAAATATGATTTACCTAAGGGAAACAGATATGTGTAGAAACAATAAGTGCACAAACAATACACGTTTAAAATATATGATGAATGTCATGTAAGTGCTGAGTGTAAGAATTTATATATACCCTTTTGACTTTTTATCATGGGAATTGATTAGTCTTAAGAGGCTAAAGAAAAAAAAACAGAATTTTAAAGAATAACTTCTAACTGGGGAGAACAGAGGAAGTTATAATTTACTTTTTTTTTTTTTTTTTTTTTTTTGGTACTGGGGCTTGAACCCAGGGGCACTCCACCACTGAGCCACATCCCCAGCTCTATTTTGTATTTTATTTAGAGACACTATTTTATTTTATTTAGGGTCTCACTGAGTTCCTTAGGGTCTCATTAAGTTGCTGAGGCTGGCTTTGAACTCACGATCCTCCTGCCTCAGCCTCCCAAGTGCTGGGATTACAGGCATGTGCCACCGCGCCTGGCTTATAATTTACTTTTATTTTTTCATTCGTTCCTCAATTATTAATGATTTATGAAGTGGGCAGCATCCATTTTGTAAGGAGCTCTGATGAGTTCCTTTAATAAACAGCAGGTGAGTTTTATAGGAATGTTAAAGAAATCCTTTTAGCTTAAGGGATCTGGCTGTCAACCCTCTCCTAATTTCTCAGAAAGCCAGATTTTACAAGTAAACTGAGGAAGTCTGAATAAAGTATGGCCTTTATTAATAATATCAATGATTATTCTCAATATTGGCTCATTAATTATAATGAATATACTACACTAACGTAAGATGTTAATAAATAGGGGAAACCGGTTGTGGGGTACATTGGAACTCTACTATCTGCAATATTCCTCTCAACTGAAAACTAGAAGTAGATCGAGAGGCAGAGTAGAGGGACAGGTAAGGGGAGGAAATGCAGAATGAAGTCTTTAAAAATCATGATATGTGCATATATAAATATACCACAGGGAATTTCTCCCTCATGTACAAGTAAAAAGAATCAATCAAATATAAATCAATAAGCAAAAGTAAGTCTAGTAGAGTAGAGGAAGAATGGGAGAGGGGAGGGAGGATGGGAGGGGAAAGGTGGAGACCGTGAACTGAAATTGAATTCCATGCACACGTGAGTTTGTTGGAATGAACCAACTGCTATGTGTAACCATAAAGCTTGAATTAAAAAAAAAAAAAAAAAAATCTCTAGGCTCAACAGACTCCAGCTGGCAGAAGAAAGAATCAGTGAACTTGGAGACAGAATGGATTGACAGATTATGTAATATGAGGAATAATAATGAGGAACAGAGAAAAAAGAATAAAGAAAAATGAACAGACCTCAGAGAAACTTGGGACACCATTAAACATACTGTGATGGTTAATTTTAAGTGTCAACTTGACTGGGTCTAACAGTCCTCATATAATTTGGTTAAATACTATTCTGAGTGTGTCAGTGAAGGGGTTTCTAAATGAGATTAACATCTGAATCACTGTACTGAATGAGGAAAAGTGCCTTTTTCCAATGTGAGCAGGCCTCATCCAATCTATTGGAGTCCTTGAATAGAATAAAAGGCTGAGTAAGAACTGATTCTCTGCCTAATAGTCTGGTCTTTAAGCTGGGACATGGGTCTTCTTCTGCCTTTGGATTCAGGTTGGAACTTACACCATTTGCTCTTCTAGTTCTTAGGCCTTCACAGTGCAAACCTTGCAACTTCTCAGCCTCCATGATTACAGGATTCAATTCTCTATATGTTTATAGAATGTAATAAATAATTGAACAAATAAATGTATAAATGCACATGATAACACAACTCAACAAATTCCAAGAAGGATAAATACAAAGAGAACTACACCCAGACAGATCATAGTCAAAATGTTGAAGGACAAAGAGAAAATCTTGAAAGCAGCAAGTGGAAAAACATCTTGTCACATACAAAGGTTCCTCAAAAAGATTAATAGCTAATTTTTAATTAGAAACAATGGAGACTGTAAGGCAGTAGGATAATACATTTGAGGTGCTAATAGAAAAAACTGTCAACCAAGAAATCTCATGTTCAACAAACTGTTTAAAAAATGAAGACAAAATAAAGACATTCCCATAAATAAAAACTTCAAGAGAATTCATTGCTAGAAAATCCAACTTATAAGAAAGACTAAAGGAAATTTTTACATTTAAAATCAGGGACACTACACAGTAATGCATGTTCACATAATTTTTTTTTAATATCTTTTTTTAGTTGTAGATGGGCCCAATGCCTTTATTTGTTTATTATTTTATGTGGTGCTGAGGCTCAAATCCAGTGCCTCATGCATGCCAGGCAAATGCCACAATCCCAGCCCTCACATAAATTTTTTTTTTTAAAAAGGGCCACTAAAGCACAGAGATGGGTGGGAGCAAAGCTCTATTGCAATAACGAAATGACAACAGGTAGTAACAGATTCACTGAAAAAAAAGAAGGGAAACAAATGATAAATAAGAAGTTTAATATAATAAACTATAAAAATATACTTGCTCTCCTTTATTCTTTCAGGTTCTTCAAAATTATAAAAACTAATGCCGGGCGCGGTGGTGCACGCCTGTAATCCAAGCGACTCAGGAGGTTGAGTCAGGAGGATCGCAAGTTCAAAGCCAGCCTCAGCAACTTAGCGAGGCCCTGAGCAACTCAGTGAGACCCTGTCTTTAAATAATAAAATACAAAATAGGGCTGGGGATGTGGTTCAGTGGCCGAGTGCCCCTGGGTTCAATCCCTAGTTCCAAAAAAAAAAAAAAAATTATAAAAACTAATAATCTTAAGATTTGGGGTTTAAATATCTATAAATATAACATATATACTAATAATAATACAAAAGGAGGAAGGAGAGAATAGATCTGTTTGAAATGTTTCTATGCCTTGCTGGAAGTTAGCATAAATCTGAAGTAGATTCTGGGATATGTGTGTGTGAAAGAATAACTCAAAAAATAGTGAAGAAAAATCATTAAAGGAATTAAAATGTTACACTAGAAAAGTATTCTATACTTTCAAAACAAAAATAAAAAAATAAGAAAAACTAAAAAGGGATATAAATCCAACCATATCAATAACTATATTAAACATAAATGAATTAAACAACCTAATCAAAAGGCAGAGATCATCAGACAAGTTAAAATTTTTAAAAACACAAGATCCTGCTATATGCTATCTACAGGAAACACATTTTAGATTCAAATAGAAACAGGGTGAAAGTAAAAAGGATAAATACAACATACAGAATGGCTATATTAAAATCAGATACAACACACATTAAGACAAAGTATTAGGTAAAAGCTAAGGAAATCTGAATACAGACTTTAATAATCACTCAATAATCAATAAAATATCAATTACTAAAGAAAAAGAGGAACATTTTGTAGTGATAAAGGGTCAATCCATCAGGAAGGCACAAAAAATTATAAATGTGAAAGCCTCCAAAGTAAATGAAAACTGAACCAAAAAACTAAGAAACTTTGGATGAACACGGCAAGAGGTAAAGAATCAACTGCAAAAAAATAAAAACTTTAAAAGCCTATCCTTTGTTCAAATGTGAATGCTTAACTCTGATTTCAAGCTTCGTGTGATCAATATAAAAGTTTTCTGGCCTTGAGTTAAACAAGTTATTAAGGAAGAGTAATGTCACTTACTTTATGAATATACTGCAAAAACAAAGTCTAAAATTTATTATGTGAATAAACATAACTCTATAACATACTTTTAAATTCATATTAGAAAAAAGGAATGACAGCCGGGCGTGGTAGCGCACACCTGTAATCCAAGTGACTTGGGAGGCTGAGCCAGGAGGATCACGAGTTCAAAGCCAGCCTCAGCAACTTAGGGAGGCCTTAAGCAACTCAGTGAGACCCTGTCTCTAAATACAAAATACAAAATAGGGCTGGGGGTGTGGCTCAGTGACCGAGTGTCCCTGAGTTCAATTCCCTGGTTCCAAAAAAAAAAAAAAAAAAAAAAAAAGGAATGACCACAAACATTAAATTATTATTTTCATTGTCTTCTCCAAGAAAAGCAAGATCGATCATCATGTGGGCTTAGGACCAGTCTTCCTTAACAAGCCTCCCAAAGCACAAGAAATAAAAACAGGAATCAATAAATGGAATAGATTCAAACTAAAAAGCTTTTTCTCAGCAAAGGAAACAATCAACAATGTGAAGAGGGAAGCTACAGAGTGGGAGAAAATCTTTTCCACAGGCACTTCAGATAGAGCACTAAACTAACCTCCAGAATTTTTAAGAACTCAAAAAACTTTACACCAAAAATACAAATAACCCAATCAATAAATGGGCTAAGAAACTGAGCAGACACTTCACAGAAGAAGATATACAGGTGATCAACAGATACATGAAAAAATGTTCAACATTTCTAGTAATAAAAGAAATGCAAATCAAAACTACCCTAAGGCTTCATCTCACCCCAATGAGAATGGCTATTATCAAGAATACAAGAAACAATAGGTGTTGGCGAGGATGTGGGGTAAAAGGTACACTCATACATTGCTGGTGGGATTGCAAATTGGTGCAGCCACTCTGGTAAGCAGTATGGAGATTCCTTAGAAAACTTGGAATGGAACCACCATTTGCTCCAGCTATCCCACTCTTTGGCCTATACCCAAAGGACTTAAAATCAGCATACTACAGTGATGCAGCCACATTAATGTTTATATCAGCTCAATTCACAATAGCTAGATTGTGGAACCAACCTAGATGCCCTTCAATAGATGAATGGATAAAGAAACTGTGGTATATATACACAATGGAATATTATTCAGCCATAAAGAACAATAAAATTGTGGCATTTGCAGGTAAATGGATAGAGTTGGAGAATACCATGCCAAGTAAAATAAGCCAATCCCCAAAAAGCCAAAGGCCAAATGTTTTCTCTGATAAGTGGATGCTGATACATAAGGGTGGGTGGTGGGGGTAAGGGAAGAATCGAGGAACATTGGATTGTGTAGAGGAAAATGAGGGTTGGGGGGGTGGGGGAGAAGGAAAGATAATGGAATGAGACAAATATCATTACCCTATGTATGCGTATGATTACACAAATGGTGTGACTCTACATCATGTACAATCAGAGAAATGAAAAGTTGTACCCCATTTGTGTACAATGAATCAAAAAATAAATAAAATTTTTTAAAAAATTAAAAAGCAAGATTGAGTATGGAACATTAAAGTACCACTACCAATTCTAATTTGTATTAATACTAAATTTTTGAAGGCTGAAATATATTAAAAATGATGTATATGATATTTGAGAAGAAAAAAGTAGAAATGTTATTTTTCTAAAATACTTACAATTACTCTCTAAAATATACAAAAACTCCAAAAGTACATCATAACAAAATTGTGTTTCAAAATACAGTGCTATTCAACTTCTTTTAAAAAGAAGTTTGGTCAACAGGGTCTCCAAATTTCATTCACTATCTTATACCAACCAATCCCAAAACCCCGAACTGCCTAATTGCCTGAATGCCTTTCCACTACCAATAAGGTTCCTAAAAGGAGGGATTCCATTTTCAAAATTCTATACTTTTTCTGTGCAGCAAAACGTATTTCTGCTTTTTACCTTCCTCTGCCACTAACTCTGATCTTGGGAAAATAACTTCAACAATTTGATTAATATGGTATAAAAGGGTCTTGATTACTATTTATAGTGTAAGTAGTTTGACCTTTAGGCATTCAAAATTATTGAAAGTTGCTAAAGAAAGCAGTGACATCACTAAATTTGTAAAGTAGAAAAGTGTCGTTGGGGATGGGGGTATGGTTTGGAGGACGCAGAAATCTGGAGACTAGCAAAACAGAATTTTATTGCAAATGGCCTGGGGAGAGAGGATATGGACCTTAATTAGGTAGTGGCAGCAGAGATGGAAATGGGGTAGTTTTTAGGGAAATAATTAACACATACCATATCCTCATAATTTTTCAGTTACCTTACTAGACCATGAATGATTACTGCAAGAAGGGCTCATAAAGTGGACAAAATTGGGGCCGGGTGTGGTGTTGCACGCCTGTAATCCCAGTGGCACGGGAGGCTGAGGCAGGAGGAACGCAGGTTCAAAGTCAGCCTCAGCACGGCCAAAGCGCTAAGCAACTCAGTGAGACCCTGTCTCTAAATAAAATACAAAAAGGGCTGGGGATGTGGCTCAGTGGCCGAGTGCCCCTGAGTTTAATACCCGGTTCCAAAGAAAAAAAAAAAAACAAGTAGACAAAATCGGGCTGGGGATGTAGCTCAGTGGTAGAGCTAGTATGCACAACTCCTTGAGTTTAATCCCCAGTACTAGAAAAAAAGAAAAGGACAAAATCTACACTGATATTATCAAGGGAACAACAATGATTTGAATTGGTAGAGATTTTATCTCAGAATCCAAGGCCCTTGATGTCTTACTTTTCATATAACATCTTCTCCTCCAACCCTAGGTCCTTTAAAATGACCACAAACAATTCTTAAATAAAATCCAATGTCAGAGATAAAATCATGCAAGAAATGAATTTACATTTGTTTTAAACGAAGCATCTTTATGGTCCGAATAAAGAATTAGTTTCACACATCTCACTTCTAACTTGGATTTTTTCTGGAACATATTATCTCCACATCTAGATAAACCTTCATAATTCCAGTCAATGTGTATTCTGTGGCCACAGAGATGAAGGCCAAGTTATATTCCAAAATTCAGAAAACAAATTTAGTATGGAGAAATATTTCATTTCCAATTCCATCCAAATTGTTCCAGATTAAAGTATCAAACAGAGGAAAAATATTATCTAATCAGACAATATAAAAGGAGCAAACTCCTTATCTTTCCATTTGTATCATCACCTTTTGTTTTGTCAAATAACAAATTATATTTTTCAAAAAACACAGTACACATCATGACTTATAGATTTACATAGTATTGTATAGTACTAAGTAATGTTAGCATTTTATTTCAGGGCTTACAACCTAGCCTACACTAAGAGAACTCCTGCACTATTTCAAATTTTTTTGCCTTTTCAAATGTTACAAAAATTAAAGAACCACTTGAACAGTAAGGGGAAAGTATTAATCCATTTCAAAGAATCTTCTCAGCAGTATTTTTGAAGGAAGAGATTAAAAGGCACTCTCATCAATAAAGGGCTGTATAATTTTAAAAAAAAAAATTCTTTGTCTAGACAAATGCCCATCAATTCTACCCTATCCACACTTTAAAAAAGAAAAAAAAAAAAAGATTCCACCCCACATGGTCCCAGATGCCAGTCCAACACATCATGTGGCACTGTCCCTTAGCCATAACTTTTGGAATAGAGAGAAACCACCCAGACAAAGCTGGGCATATGATATTCTCCTTTCTGAGAGAAGGAAATTCAGCCTCAAGAGACCAAGACAGTTAATTAACTACACTGTTTATTAGTAAGTCCTGTGGACTTGAGGACTTAGGCTGCTGCGTTGAGGCAGTAGTAACACACTACCTGCAACTGGATGAGTGAGACATTTGAAAATGACTCAGAGAGGAGCAATTCTTAGAGGTAGGCAAAAAAAGAATCTGCCTGATTATTTTGTGCAATTGATTTCAGGGACATCTTATGATAAAACCTCATTGTGCTTATGTTTCATTGAGCAAGTTTCTATTCTTTAAGACAATGCCTAATCATAATAGGGATTATATCACAATAATATAATCAGCTTAGCTGGCTAACAGACTCAAAATAATAGTGGCTTAAATAAGAGTTTATTTCTCTCTCATATAAAAGTTTGGGTAAGTGGTTCCAGAGTTTTCTATCTCATAATCCAAGAAACTCAGTCAGCTCTCACCATTTCATCTGCTTCCCAGCCACAGAGAAAGGGAAAAGATGGTATGCAGAAGAGCATCCTTCCTTCCCTTTTAGGGGAAAACAGTAAAATGCACCCACTGTCTCTATTCATATCCTATTGGCCAAGACTTAATCCTGTATCCATACCCGGTCGCAAAGAAGACTGGGAAATACAATCTTTACCCAGATAGCAAGTGCCTACTTAAAAAAAAAAAAAAAAATCAATCATCATACTAAAAGTGAACAGATACTAGAACCCTGCTTAGAATATACTAAAACTATGTCTAAAAGGTACATGTAACTCTCCAGAATGTTTCAGTCAGTATAAGTGAATGTTCTTAAAAGAAGAGATTTTTCAACCCTAGGGAGGGAAACAAATGGGAAGGAAACAAATGAACCCCCATTATATACTGTAGGAAAGAGATAAACGAAAACTATTTTCAGAACTTTCTATATTTTATCTTGCTCTTACTCCCCTCCCTGATCAGATCATACATTTAAAACAAAAATAAATAAATAAATCAGCAGCCATATATGTCATACTTGTACTGCAGAAGACAGAAGGCGGACCCAGAACACTAACTATGCTGTGGGAGTCCAAGAATAGGAGAACACTTAATTTCGCTTGCTGATATTTCATTGTAGCTGACAAAATTTTGAAGCTATTTCAGATAATCTAGACAAAAGTCCTCAAATTAAAATTTGGCACAAAAGGTCATCTTTTATTCACCATTGCTAAAATAGTCACATTTCAGAAGGACAACACCAAGTCTTAAGACATACTTGGTATTTTTTAACCCCAAATTCACTAAATACTATGTAAAATTACTCATATTTAAATTTTTTGCCCATTTTCCTCTCCAAAATTGGAACGATATCATCTGATCTGAAATTTGTTTACTGGCCTTATAAAATTTTAACAACAATGAAAAAAACCAGTAAGATATTGACAAATTATATAGTAAAGTACATCAGGGAAAGGCCATGGTGTTATCAGAAGAAAGAAAATTATCAAAATACAGCATTTTAAAGTCTCCAGTAATGATAGCATATGAACATTTCTCAGTAAATAACATAAGGAAATGGAAATCTTTAGGCCCAAAATATTATATTTCCATCATCTACTGAGGAGACCAAAAGAGATGCTCAAAATGGGCAGCTCAATGTACTGAGCCATTCTATTGAGAGCCTGGTCAAGCTGGGAATTATTTTCTACAATTCCCTTCTTTTTATTATATACCAACATGGCCAAACTCTTGAAAAGTCTTCATGGCCAGACAAGGAGAAGACAAATGTAGAATGTATCTAGCCATTTCTAGCCCGTCCTTAACCATCCTCTTTCCCCTTTGTTTTTTGTTTGTTTGTTTGTTTGTTTGCAGTGCTGAACCCCAGTAGCCAGGTACAATGGTGCACACTTGTAATCCCAGCTACTCAGGAGGTTGAGGCAGGAGGATCAGAAGTTTGAGGCCAGCCTGGGCAACTTAGTGAGACCCTGTCTCAAAATAAAATTAAAGAAAAGGACTGAGAATGTAGCTCAGTGGTAAAGTGTCTTAGGTTCAATCCCACACTACCTTGTACCACCTACCCAACGCCCCCCAAAAAATCTAAGAAAACTCTGATTGAACTGTTCCAATGCTTTTGGAGACCCTATCAGTGACTATTGTTTCTGATCTTTCCTTTCTCTATTCCCATCCCCAGCCCCTCCTACAATTGTGTACAGTCTGATTATGGTAATAAATGTCATCCCATAACACTCACAGTGGTTCTATTTCTGAATGAATTCTAGTATACTCAAAATTCAGCAATTTAATACTGTGATTTGTAATCCAGTAGTACTGATAGAATGGGTTTAATTTCTGAAAGCCATTTTGCTGTTACTACTAAGCTGAATTTTTCCAGAGATAACCAACTTCTCTGCTTTCTATCAAGGAAGTCCTTCAAAAGTCTGCTCCATTACTTTTATCTTTAATCATTTCCCTATATAGGGCATGTAAAGACACATTAAATAATCTAATTTAGCCCAAGGTGTTTTAAGAAGAAGAATGTGTTAATTTTTCTGCTTTGAAGTGTCATTGTAACCAATTTGTCACTTGAAGACTTGCTAAAAGACAAAAAAACTAAAAATTAATAAATTTAAAGAAGACTTCTCTGAAATAAGCTTATGAGTTCTAATTATGAAATAATAAAAATGCAAAACATGAAGTGGTCATGAGAAATATCTCCCCCCAAAAGAAATGAACATATTCTAAATACTCAAACCCTGAACTAGCCATAGGTAGGCCTGACTCATTGACTTTTCTTACTTTAAGTCACCTTTTTTAAAGATTTCTTGGGTTCTATTTGGACAACCATAACAACCTAACACATTTTCATTCAGTTTTTATAAATTATCATTCTGGGGCTGAGGTTGTTGGCTCAGTGGTAGAGTGCATGCATGCCTGGCACGTGTGAAGTACTGAGTTCCATCCTCAGCACCACATAAAAATAAATAAATAAATAAACAAACAAATAAAGGTTAAAAAAAGAATGTTTTAAAAAATTATCCTTTCTTTCATGACTGTGATATTAGATATCTTATAAGTAGCCTGCAAAATCAAAGGGCATAAAAACAACTCAAAATTGAAAGGCTGTTCTGCTATAAGTAAGAATCATAATTAACTACCAGATTTAGGAACTAATTTCTAAAGCACTACATGTGAATGAGAAAATTTATTATATATGAAAATTCTACCCTATAAGGATTTAGAATATATATTGGGAGTCAGGAGATTTGGAGCTATTCATACTAATAAATGAACGCTTATTTCACAAAAGAATTCACTTCATACTTTATTTGAAAAAAGGATTCCTAAGGTGTATTGAGTTATTTCATCTAGAAAAACTCTTGTGAACAAAACATTTTACAAGATGGTGCTATTCTATAAAAACACATATAGGTATAAAAGCCAGCATCTGTACTTACTAAATAGGTACCACCGCAGGATCCCTATGCACAATAAGGTACAGAATTTACACTTGGGGTCAGAAGGATGTCTTCAGCTCCCTGCATAAGTTCAAGAAAGGGACATATAACTAAGAAAATGATTCAGTAAAACACCAGTGGGAAAATTAATAGCACTTTATTCAGCCTCCTATAGAATCCTTTGGTTTACATTTACTATGAAGGAAAATTTTACTTATAATATCAGCACATTCTGAAAAAAAATCCAAAACATTCTGAAGTAATTAACTTCAGGTCACAATTTTTTTAATGTTAAGTCAGTTTCACATCCCATTCATTTACTGATTATAATTACAGCTATAACATTTTTTTCAAAGTGGAAAATTGCAAATTGAATTCAAATATATCATGTTCTAAAATTAGAAGAAGATTTTCTTCTAAACTTGATATTTAAATTTTTTTAACCTGAAGGAATAAAATTATTTAACCAGCTAGCTTGGTTAAAGATAGCTTTTTTTTTTTTTTTTTGGTGGTGCTGGGGATTGAACCCAGGGCCTTGTGCTTGCAAGGCAAGCATTTTTCCAACTAAGCTATATCCCAAGCCCCTAAAGATACCTTTTTAAAATAAAAAATAAATGAGCTCATTTGAGTTATCACTTGCGATAGTTTCTAAAAGTTTTCTAAAGTCTTAATGATTATTCACACATACGAATGATATCAATCAAATACCTGTCATGTGTAAAGTGCTATGAAAGACAAAACAACAGGAGGAGAGAAAAATTATTTTCTTTCCACAACACAAATTAGTTTTTTTTTTTTTTGGTACTGGGGATTGAACTCAGGGGCACTCCACCACTGAGTCACATCCCCAGCCCTATTTTGTATTTTATTTCAAGACAGGTCTCACTGAGTTGCTTAGGGCCTCGCTAAGTTGCTGAGGCTGGCTTTGAACTCGCGATCCTCCGGCCTCAGCCTCCCAAGTGCTGGGATTACAAGCATGCGCCACAAATTAGTTTTTGCATGCTCAATCCTATAACTCCCAAAATAGTGAACATACAGCCCTTGTTATTGCCTTTGGCTGGTCCATCTCTACAGCTCCAGTATGTTATTGTTGAAAGGCCACAACCAGGATAACCAGAGTCCCTGCTGGAGATGAAGGTACAGTAGTGGGCTTTCCCCTAAAGCAGCTCAACATCTGCTGACTTGACCATGCTTGCCCATAGACTCCTTGAGCTCACAGCAGTATGCATGACTTTGTTAAAGGACAATCTATGACAATACTCTTCTCATTTCTTAGTTGCAACCCACCAAATTGCTAGTCAACTTGGAATTTTCCTCTGTACAACACTATCTGACACTTGCCCACACTAACACTCATATGCCACTTCTTTGCCCACGCAGTTTCCAGAGTTCTTCCTGTGGCTCCTATCTCTACTGGCACCACACAGCATAACCTAAGCAAGCTAATGCCTTCTACAGATGTGAAGAGCTCCCTGGGATACCTCCTGTGGGAGACTGTTAAGAACAATGACTAAGAAAAATGAGTACATGAGCACAACGAGATGCCTGTGGCTTCCATTACTTGGAGAAATTTTTAAACTACTAACAAGCTTTCATCAATATGTTTTGAGATACACCTTAAAAGTACTCACCATCAAAATTAAATTTTAAACATTAAAAATAAATATTTCATAAGATTTGTTTATACAGTTTTTAGGAACATTTATGACCTTTCCTCAAAAGATCCTATTAGCTTTCAATGGGCCTCATCACTTTTGAGGTCTCTGGAGATTTGGGTTTAAATTCAAAGATAATTCAGAAATGAAAATGGGATGCAGTTTTAATTTTTAATTCAGAAAGAATTTCTGCTTCAAATAATGTTGACTAGGTAATTTAGACAAATCCTTCCATTGCACGAAAATAAAAAACTGGACAAAACATGCAGCTGGGGATAAGGAAAAAGTTATCATTATTCACAGATTGTACACAGAAAATTCAAAACAACCTATAAATAAAATAGTAGAAAAATGCATTTATCAAAGTTGAGGGATACAAAATATTATGAAATCAGTAGTATTTCCGTATACCAGCAATAAAGTTAAAAAATAAGATTTTAATGCCATTTATCAAATTCTAACCAGGCATGGTAGCACACACCTATAATCCCAGCTACTCAGGAGGCTAAGGCGGTAGTAGGATCACAAATTTGAGGGCAGTCTGGACAGTTTAGCAAGACCCTATTTCAAAATAAAATTTTGAAAAGGGCTGGGAATGGAGCTAAGTGATAGAACACTTGCCTAGCATGTGCAAGGCCCTGGGTTTAATCCCCAATAGTAAAAAAAATCAAATTCTTAAAAATAAACAAAAAGAAAAGTAGAAATCTCTTCCTCCTATAAAGTGAAGGGATATTCCATGCTAATAGTTAACACCATAAAAGATATCAATTACATCCAAGCTGATCTAGAGACTCAATAAGATCCCAATCAATCCTAATGAGTTTTTAAATGAAAATTTACAGACTGATTTAAAAATGTATACAGAAAGGCAAATGGTCAAGGCAAAAAAGACACCCTTCACAAAGACCAGAATCTATATTATCAGGATATATTTAAAAATTCAGTCATGAAAATAGTACATTAGACAAGCAGATGAAGAGAAAGAACAGAAAGTGCAGCAACAGATCATACATGAAATGGATTCTGGTTGTATAACAAAGCAGATGTCCGGGGCTGGGGTTGTGGCTCAGTGGCAGAGCGCTTGCCTAGCATGTGTGAGGCACTGGGTTCAAGTCTCAGCACCACATATAAGTAAACAAAATAAAGGGAGTGTGCTCATCTACAAAAATTTAATAAATTTTTTTTAAAAATTAAAGAAATACAAAACAGGCACTGCAGATCACATCTTTTCAATAAATAATACTGTCATTTGGATAACTATATGAGAAAACAAAATTAAATGACCTCCAGCTCTCATATATAAATATAAAAATTCGGGTGGATTATAGAGCTAAATGTAAAAGTCGAAAAAATTAAGTTCCTAAAAGATAATATATAAGAATAGTTTTGTGAATACAGCAAACATCAACCACAAAGGAAAAGAGATAAACTAAACTATATTAAAATCAAGAGCGTGTATTTGTCAAGTAGAAAGCGAACAGAAAAGCCAGAGTATTGTAGGCATCATACACACTGACTTTTTAAAAATGGCCTACATACAATGATAATAAAAAGCAAACTAACTTTTAGTCAGTAATTTTATTGATTTTAAATTCTCCATAGAAAATGCACTCTGTTACTGCCTGAACCTGAGGCAAACCTCACCCATCACCCCCAGCCTTTCACACACCACAGATTTCTGGGGGTTTCCACTAGCATTGACTTTGTGGTAATTCACTAATGTCTTATACACCTTATTGTTTGTCATGCTTCACTATAAATGAGTTTAAGAAGTCAGTGAGTGGGCTGGGAATGTGGCTCGGTGATAGAATGCTTGCTTAGTATGTACGTGGCTCTGGGTTAAATCCCCAGAATAGGAAAAAGAAGTCAATGAGAAAGACAGAAAAGTTGAATATCCTTAATATGTTAACATCTTACAGTATAATTTAAATAACCTGAGCCGGGCGTGGTGGCGCACGCCTGTAATCTCAGCACTTGGGAGGCTGAGGCAAAGGATCGCGAGTTCAAAGCCAGCCACAGCAACTTAGCGAGGCCCTAAGCAACTCAGTGAGACTCTGTCTCTAAATAAAATACAAAATAGGGCTGGGGATGTGGCTCAGTGGTGGAGTGCCCCTGAGTTCAATCCCCGGTTCAAAAAAAAAATAGTAATAATAAATAAATAAATAAATAACCCAAGAGAAAACAAGAACAGATATATTAACAGGCCTTTCACAAAAGAAATAATTATCTAAAGATTTATGAAAAACTGCCCAAGCTCACCCATAGTCATTTAAATAAAAAATAAAAATGAACAAGAAATCATTTTTAACCTATTATGATAGTAATGATTAAAGTAAATGACAGATATCTAGTGCTCTCTCATGAGTATTGGAAAACGTGAACTCGCATTCACAGTAGGTAGGAATATTAAGGTTTTTGGAGAGTAATCTGGTAACCGTATCATCATTTTAAGTGTATAAATACCATTTAATTAAACAGTTCTACTTCTAGAGATTTATCCTAAGGAGATTATCTGACACACACAAAGATTGACACTGCAGTGCTGTTCATAACAAATCAACAATAAAAAACAAATATTAAAGCACAAGGCCCTGGGTTCAATCCCCAGCACCTCAAAAAAAAACAAACAAACAAACAAAAAAAACAACAAAAAAACAATTATTAGTCAATGTAGGATTGATAGCATCACATAAAATAAATAGAATATCATGCCACCATTAAAATCACTTAACTATATTTACTGATTGATTGAGGACAACAGCCATAATATCTTAAGAAAAAAATCATGCTATATCATGGTATATTTTGTCAATGAATGAAATCTTTCCCAAAACTAAGAAATGACAAACTATTCCACATTTTGCTTTTTATTTAATAAATCACTATTAGTTAGCTGCCTATTTAAAAGGTGAACTTCAGACCTTGGCGCTGACTTCCACAATGAGACTGTTTTATGCCCAAAATAATTGGTTCTTATAAGACACCAGAATAACCTTGTCATTCTAACAAAAGTTACAAATATTTCATCATTTTCTTCTTGAATATAGTTGAATATAGAAAAAGTTTCTTCTTTTCCTCAAACCAATAGTTGGCACACTAGGCATCTCAGACTGCCTTGTCCCAAATTTCCTCTGCAAAACTGATACAGACAGGATGTTCCTATGATCATGCAAAATGAAACTGCAATCTTTACCAATTAGCTGTTTATATTAATATTTTCCCCCAATACAAAATCCACCAATTTTTAGGTACACACTGACCTGGGTATATTCTTTCAAGTGTGGAACACTGACATGTGTTCAAGATTATTTGTCTAAGAACTCTGGTTGCAACATTGTATAATCCCATGTGTACAAAACAATTTAAACAAACAATTGTATACTCATAAATATTCAAACAGGAAAATGTTTGGCTTATCTCTGAAAAGTAGGATTTGAGGCAATTCTGCTTTCCTCTTCCACTTCCCCTGAGCCTCTGAATTTCCTACACTGAGCCTGTATCATCGAGGGTGGGGGAGGGAGCTATCTTATTTGTAGGAAACACTCTCATATCTCACTTCCTGAACCACATGGCATCTCCACCTTCAGCCTGCACACCTTTTACAGGACCCACCATCCTCTCCCAATACCTGAGTTCAACATCCCAGCTGCTTCTGAGGATGCAAGTTGACTTTTCTGACACTGGACCAGCAGCCTCAAGGCTGACCCATCCCAGCTGTTCTGCTCCTCAGCAGCAGCTCCTTTCAATTCCCGAGGTCCCTCCAGCCCTAATTTATCTTCATGCTTTCATTGCAAAAGCAAGTCAGCTTACTATTTCTAAAGTAAGCTCCCTGGGAGGTCTCTTTCTTCCCCTTAATGTTTCCCAATCCCTATATGCTCAGAGCCTAGGACTCCACTTCTCTGCAGGCCTCTGCCTTTTTTGTTCTCATCACTCCCTTTCTCAATCATTACTCTCCAACCAAAAGCAAGGTACTATTCTCTGACCAAGTAAGTGTACAGCAACAACTCTCAAGCTTTATAATCACCTAGAAGCTTGTTTTAAAACCTGGATTTCTGGGATTTCCCAGTTTCTCAAACAGTAGGTCTGGAGTGGGGCCCAAGAATTTACATTCCTAACAAGTTTCCAGGGGATGCTGATGCTGCTGGTATGGAGACCACACTCTGAGAACCACTTGGTATAGACTATACTATACATTCCTATTTCATGACTACATCAAGCAGTTCTTCACCTGGCATATGCCACAACCATAATCAAAATCCTTTCAAAACTGGTATCTTATACTATCCCCCTCCCATGAAGCCTTACAATGTTACTGTCCCCTCTCTGCAATCCAAATATGATGTGAAATGATGCCGGGCGTGGTGGCACACACCTGTAATCCAAGCGACTTGGGAGGCTGAGTCAGGAGGATCTCGAGTTCAAAGCCAGCCTCAGCAACTTAGCAAGGCCCTAAGCAACTCAGTGAGACCCTGTCTCTAAATAAAAAATACAAAAAAAGGCTGGGGATCTGGCTCAGTGGCCGAGTGTCCCTGAGTTCAATCCCTGGTTCCCAAAAAAAAAAAAAAAAAGATGTGAAATGATGTGATATGGAGGTCCGAGAGCACTTTACTTACATTCTAGTTGGTCTTGTATCATTATGTTTCCTACTGCTATTAAATAAGATTATGAGATTAGGGGACACAATGTTATAGGTTTTTAGACACTGAAATGCCTAGGACACAACCTTGCAAATACCAAACAAAAATTCAGTTTGAAACTTGACAACTTATTAGGCTGAACAAGGATGAATTAAACTTTCAGAAGGTGCTAGGGATATAGCTAAGTGGTAGAGCATTTAACCTAGCATTCACAAGTCCCTGGGTTTGATCCCCAACATTACAAAAGGGCAGTGGTCCTGTTCTTATTCTGTTATATACTTCATATTGTAAGTTCCCCAAATACTTTCTGGTGATATCAATGACAGGCAATATATACTAGTTTCCATAGCAGAAAGTAACAGGAACCCAACATTCAACATAATCAATTCACAAAGGAACAAGTTTCTTCAAAGACCACGTGTCTTGAAAGTCAATCAAGATTGCCAATGGAAGGACAGAGAGAATACTTAGTTTTTGTACTCTTGTAAGGCCATCTGACTAATGTTATTTTGCTTTTTGTATTACTGTATTATTCTCAGATTTATTTGTAAGAGATCCCCAAAGTCTGTGACATGCAGTGATTAATGACTTACTTTAACAAGCTTGCGGGAAATGAACACTTGGAGAGTAAAGTTGCACAGATGACAAACTTTAATCTTTTGTGGTGTCAAAAAGAAAGCAACACAAATTGGTTCTGCTACTTTAGAAAACTGTTTGGCATTATGCACATTATGCTATGGCCTAGCAATTTGCCTCTTAGGTATGAGGACACAAGACTAATGAAACCAACTGCCCACCAAAAGACTTACAAAAACATTCAGAGTAGTTTTATTTGCATAAGCTAAAAACAAGAAACAACCTAGATAATCATCAACAAGAAAATGAATAGGGTTTTGCCATGCAATAAAATGGAAACAAGAAAAAGATTTAGGAAACCTTTGCTTCAATCACTGCAAACCACACTTACCAAGTGAGAAATAAATCCATGGAAGTTAATGGTTCATGTAAGTATTTCCATCCATCATGTCCAACCCTATCTTCCTTGAAAAATTATACATAGTATTGCAAATATCTAATTTGGAAATTTTCATTGTGGTGCATCCCATCAAGTCATTGCTTTCTAACAAAATGGGCCTCCTTGAATCCCGCTTGATAAGTGATTAAAAACCTACACAAAAGTTCTTAAATTTTCAATGCAAAACTTGTTTTAAAAAAATCCTGTCAATAATGACACAATCACAAAATAAGGCACTTTTTTTTTTTTTAGTTGTTGATGGACCTTTATTTTATTCATTTATATGTGGTGCTGAGAAATGAACCCAGTGCCTCACACATGCTAGACAAGTACTCTACTACTGAGCCACAACTCCAGCCTCACAAAATAAGACACTTTTTTTTTTTTTTTTTTACTATTCTTACATTTGTAATTTATTCTGCTTGGGGTTTGCTGATCTTCATAGATCCAAAAGTTGATATTTTTTTCAACAAATTTGAGATTTTTTGGGCCATTACATCTTTGTTTTTATTTTTTATTTTTAGACTTCAATTTGATTCATTGTACACATGGGGTGCAAATTTTCATTTCAATGGTTGTACATGATGTACATTCATTTCATTTTTGTTAATCTTTTTTTATTTACTTATTGATTCATTGAACACAAATGGAGTACAGCTATTGTTTCACTGGTTGTACACAAAGTAGAGTCACACCATCTGTGCATTCATGCATGTACACAGGGCAATGGTATCTGTCACACATTCTGTTATTATTTTTACCCCCCACCCCACCCCCATCCCTCCCAGGCTCTTTTGAAATACATACCATAACCCAAAAAAATCAGTATTCAAGCTTTTCAGTAGCTTCCAGAACTCAGGGAAAGTTTCTTTTTAGATGATGAAAAGACATACTCATTATACTAATGTAGGCAACGGGTATAGTATCTTTTTTTCCCCTTATTATCTATAAAAAATCTGTCAAAAAGAACAGCAGACTACACATTGGACAAGGCTAGCTAAGCTATTTCCTGTTATAAATATGCAGCTTTCCTCCCTTTTATCCATACTCTTTAAAGTTCCAGTTGTTTTTACCTGGATACCTACTACTTACTGGACCGGGCCCTGATGAAAACCAAAGATAAATTACTTGACCTCTCTGAAGGAAGAAATACACGTAATAATACCAGGAAGTAACTCAAGATTTTTCCAACCTTCCAGGTGCTATTGTGGAACCACATTCTAGACCAGTGCTATCTAAAAGAATGTTCTGCAATCATGGTAATGTTTTATACCTGAACTGTCCAATATATACAGTAACCACTAATCACATGTGACTTGGATACATGAATTGTGACTAGTAAAACTAAGGAACTGAATCTTTTAATTTAAATTTTAGGTAGGTGAAGTTTAAATTTAATGTCTACCGGGCGTGGTGGTGAACGCCTGTAATCCAAGCGACTTGGGAGGCTGAGTTAGGAGGATCTCGAGTTCAAAGCCAGCCTCAGCAATTTAGTGAGGCCCTAAGCAACTCAGTGAGACCCTGTCTCTAAATAAAATACAAAATAGGGCTGGGGATATGGCTCGGTGGCCAAGTGTCCCTGAGTTCAATCCCTGGTTCCAAAAAAAAAAAAAAATTAATGTCTAATTAATTTGTATTTAAGTAGCCACATGTGGTTAGAAGCGACCGTATTTGACAGTACAATTCTGTACATAGTTCTATCATAATATTTACCATTGACATACACTTTAGTTTCCCAATGATAAGGTTCTACTTTGTAAACACTATCAATTGAATAGCTCTTAAAGGAGGAATTAAAAACTTCATTAAACATACATGCAAGGGTTTAGACTTCTGAATTTCAGAACTGCTAAAACATGGGAGGAAAATGCACCTGAGAACAGACAACAGAGAAAAATCCAACAGCTGTTTTGTAGGCCCCGTCTCCTTAAAGATGAGAAGCCTGTGGGAAAGGACTCTAAGTACAATACATCCATGCCTAATACATTAGCACAGAGAAAGTACTTAAGAAGCGTTTTCTTAATAAAGTGCCAAAAGAAGCATTTCTCTACCCCACTAGTATTCTAAGAACAAGGGATTGTATCTGAATATTTGTATTTCCAGCACCTACAGAGTGCTTAGAACACAATAAATACTGGGATTTGTTTTTGGTACTGAGGATTGAACCCAGGGATGCTCTACCACCAAGCTATACTCCCAGTCCTTTTTAGGTTTTATTTTGGGACAGGGTCTCACTAAGTTGCTAAGACTGGCCTCAAACTTATCAACTTCCTGCCTTAGCCTCCTGAGTCATTGGGATTACAGGCGTGCACCACTGCACTCGGATCTAATATTTGGGCATGCAATTGATGTGCAATGAGAGTAGAAAGAATAGTATGGCTACAAATGCCATTTTGAAAACAGAAGCAGAACATGCTGACGTAATGTGGGATTGGACCCCAGTACCATGAACAGAAAAAGGAAAGCATGGAAGAGGAGCCCAGTCTGGGAAAAGCAGCTAAATGCAGGAGAACAGTATGTGGTGCCTACTTAGAAAATGATACACCAGATACCAGGCGTGCAGTGGCACATGCCTACAAACCCAGAGGCTCAGGAAGCTGAGGCAGGAGGATCACACGTTCAAAGCCAGCCTCAGCAACTCAGTGAGACCCTGTCTCTAAAAACAATATAAAAAAGGGCTGGGGATGTAGCTCAGTAGTTAAGTGCCCTTGAGTTCAATCCCTGACATGGAGGGAGGGAGGGAGGGAGGAAATGATACACTAGATACTTTAAGGGCTACAAAGATGCAACTTGCTCCCCAAGAAGTTACAGCCCAATAAAAAATGTTATATAACTAGAGTGCTGTAAGAGGGATACAGAAGAGCATAATTCCAAAAGCACAGGGTTAGGGTAGAACACAAAGCATTCCACCAAGGGCAGAAAAAGGAGGAAGACGGCCAAAGTCAGATTGTTAAAGAAAAAGATATTATAGGGGAGGGAGGCTAGAAATACAAGGAGGACGACTAGGAGTGTGTGATGGAAAGGCAAAGCAAGGCGACTGAAGGACATCTAGACTACCAACTGCCTGTTACCATTCCCAGGCCAGTTCAGGTCCTATTCACTCTCAAATCCTCTTGGATTCCCCCAGACTCTAATCTCTCCGCCCCAAACAGTCCCACAGTACTAACAGTATACATGTCCAGACAAGAACCAACTCAAGACTTTGAAGTCACAGTACGGTACCTTAGACATACGGAATATAACATTCAAATGAGTGTAATTACACTAAAATATTTTCTGGAGTAAATCTGTAGATAATGACAGCTTATTTTTCTAGGGCTCATCAAGGAAAACTACATCTCAGCAAGATTGGGTTGTGTCATCTGTTCAAGTTGCCAGAACCTCTCTTTCAATTTGTTGGGCTGAACCAACTGTGGATCAGACATTGTGAACAAAAGCTCCTCAGAGGATGAGCTCACAGAAAAGGCAAACAGGTTAATTAACTCCACATGACAAGTGTGAAAATAAAGGTATATGGGGCTGGGGATATAGTTCAGTTGGTAGAGTGCTTGCCTGTCAAGCACAAGGCCCTGGGTTCAATCCCCAGCACCACAAAAAAAAATAAAAATAAAAAAAAACAAAGGAATATGCAAGGCACCATGCCAAGAAGAGGTAGAAGCCACCTATGGCTGATGAGAAGAGTGAACCTCTAACTTGGGGGAAGCCTTCATTGAGATCTTACTGGAACAGAGTGATTTACTGCTTCAGGCATTCTGAACAACAGTGATCTTCTGCAAGATTGCAAAAATGCAAGTCATTCATGGAAAATGGACCCTTTAAAAAGTATCAAATGCTTTACAAAAGTCCATTTGCACTATGCACTCAAGCCATACTGGCCTCCAGCAGGTCTCTTAACAGACCTAACATAACTATTACCAACTCCCCATCCCTTCTATAGAACAGACTGGTTAATGCCAATAAAATAATGTTTTGGGCTAACTTAATTGTTTAGTTCAATGTTTAGCATCCAGTCAGTTGCATTTCCGCCCTAAAACAGTCTGTCAGTTCCTCTTGTAACAATCATTACATGTTTCACAATTAAATAGCAAACAAACCAATTAAAAGAGAGTTGCCTTTTAGGTAAAACTGTCAGATGCTTGGGCAAAATTCAACAACGGTGCTAAGTCACTTTTAAAATGTGGTTATCAGGGGCTGGGACTATAGCTCAGTGGTAGAACATTTGCCTAGCATGTGTGAAGCACTGGATTCAATTCTCAGCACCACATATAAAGGTCCATCAACAACTAAAAAAATTTTTTTTAAAAAATGTGGTTATCAAATTTGATATGGGTTAGATAACATTAAAAGAAAAGAGAGGTCTGGCATGGTGGGCCATGCCTGTAAACTCCAGCTAGGTGGGAGGCTGAGAAAGGAGGATCACAAGTCTGAAGCCAGGCTGGGCAACTTAGAGAGAACCTGTCCCCCCTGCCCCCCCCAAAAAAAAGTGCCAGGGATATAGCTCAGTGGTAAAGCACCCCTTGGGTTCAATCCCTAGTACCTCAATAAATAAATAAACAAACAAGCAAGAACTAGATGGTTTCGTGTGTTATCTAAATTATTGCTTCACTTTCATGAAATTAAAACTGGATCTACTACACGGAGAGGGCAGACTTACAAGTATGGTTCATACAATAGGGTAACACAGAGCTTTGGCCAGGTAAGAAAGACCCTGAGAAAGATCTACATCAAAATACCGCTTAAACCAGGCGCAGTGGCGCATGCCTGTAATCCCAGCACTTGGGAGGCTGAGGCAGTAGGATCACGAGTTCAAAGCCAGCTTCAGCAACTAAGAGAGGCCCTAAGCAATTCAGTGAAACCTTGTCTCTAAAATAAAATACAAAATAGGGCTGGGGATATGGCTCAGTGGTGGAGTGCCCCTGGGTTCAATCCCCAGTACCAAAAAAAAAAAAAAATACTGCTTAAGAAATATGCTTTATGGCAAAATAGATGTGCATTCTTTTTTGATTACAACACTTTACCAACTTTAAAATTAATTTTCCAATTATTGACTGCAACCCATCAAGTAAGGTGGGCTCCCCACAAGAAGCTTCGTACATCCTTAACATTCATTCGTTCAAGTCTCTGCACAAAGGTTAGTTACCTTCTAAGAAAAGCCTTCAAGTGCTAACTGCTTCTTCAAAATACCCTCAACTGGTGCTAGACCGCCACCGGTTTTACCCTCAAACCATTTTTAGAAACCAAATTCCTTGTGGGTAGTGAAAATCTATTATTTTCTTCTTTTGATCTTGATTCTTAAAAAGTAAAGCATTTTGGGGCTGGGGACGTAGCTCAGTGGTAGAATGCTTGTCCAGCAAGCACAAGGCCCTTGGTTGGATACCCAGCACCACCAAAAAAATTAAACGAAATGATCTTGATAAATCACTGCAAAGATAGATCTTACAATTGATAACATACATGTGAAATGGTAGGTTTTTCTAAAAGTATTATGAAAAGGTTCAGCAATTTAAAAAGAGGCCATATTTCTACCTTGATGGGAGGGAAATAGAAAATAAGTCAAAATATCTGAAAACAAAGAAGAAAGGAAATATATATGGACCGATCTTAACAAAAATCCAGTTATCACAGACAAATGCTAGACTGGTTCTAGAAGGAAAATGACATTTTAAACTCAATTTTAACATCAATGACATATTAACTAATCAGCCACTGCCACATTTTATTATGTATAAAGAAATCATTCATGAAATCCTGAAGTAAATACCAGTCTCTGTTTTAATGTATCTTACAATCCAGTTGTCAAAACTGGAACACACGGAAAACTTTATGCAGAGATAAGGACAATGTAGGTGTTCAAAAAATGGTTCCTGCCTTTATTAAGCATTAAACATCTCAAGATTCTAAGTTATGTAAGACAACAGCCAATTCAGATTCATAATTATCAAATGAGCTATACAAATAAAAATGGTTACTCAATGTTCAAAGAAAAGAGTGGTGTTTTAGACTGGGGAGGTCATGTTCTACACCAGAGATGGGATTTGAACTAGATCTGAGAAAATGGGTGGGGTTAAATTGTGTAACCAAAAAGAAGAGGGAGCAAAATTTGGTTAAAAATACTTGAGGCCGGGTGCAGTGAGGGACGCCTGTAATCCCAGCACTTGGGAGGCTGAGACAGGAGGATCACGAGTTCAAAGCCAGCCTCAGCAACTTAGCAAGGCCTTAAGCAACTCAGTGAGACCCTGTCTCTAAATAAAAATATACAAAATAGGGCTGGGGATGTGGTTCAGTGGTGGAGTGCCCCTGGGTTCAATCCCCAGTACCAAAAAAATAAAAATAAAAAAATAAAAAAACACTTGAGGATTATCATAAATAGTGATGAGAATCACACATTTCCAAAGGCTTTCATGTATACCATTTCACAGACTGGACTTCACGACAGCCCAGAAAAATCACACACTTAAGATGAATGACAAAAAAGACATCAGGTCAAAAAACACCACATTTTAAAAGAGAAAGAAACATGTGCTCATGCACAGTAAGATTTCTTGAGTTTTTGAATGCAAAACTTAAAAACTTAGATTTTAGACTGTAAACTTTGGGATGTTATTACAAGTTTTATTAACATTTCTTACCACTTATTACCTTTTTTATTATAAGTTTTATTACTTTTCAGTACAATGAAAAAAACCACTGGTTCTACAGTATTAGTAAATACAACTCTAGGAAAATGGAACATTCATCATTCAATCATTTATTCCACAAATATTTACTATATTAGTAAGTGTTCTATGCTAGTCACTATACCCAATATGAGAAATGCTATAGTGAAGAAAACAGGTCAGACCCTGTCCTCATAGAGCTTAAAATCATAAAAGATGTGAAAAATTCCAGTGGAGCACAATATGTCAAATTTGAAAATCTGGTAGCATACCAGATTTTCAAATGTGATAAAATAATGACAGCTAAAACATATGACACTTTTGGCCAAGGACTATTCTATCTTATTCATATTAACTTTTTAATGCTGACAAGAACACTTTGTGATTCCTTACTACCAGAAAGCTCACGTTACCAACAAGGAGACTAAGAGAGAAATTAAATAACTTACCCAAAGCCACAAAGTCAGAAAGTGGCAGAACTAGAATTTTAACCCAGGACCTCGGGGTCCAGAATCCCCATACTTAGCCACTGTGACTGATCCTTAACAGATAAGCCACATAGCTTAAAACTAGTGCTTATGGAGCATGTCCACATGACAAGCATGATGCTAAGTATCTTTACATACATTACCACATTTAATCCTACAACTGTTTTAAAAGATAAGAAAATGGTCCCAGAGACATCAACCTTGTCCCTGGTCACACTGCTAGGAAGAAGTATCAAGGCCAGAATCAACGAAGGTTTTCTCCAACCTCCCCAAGCTGTATTACATTATGGGCCGAGTTGTTTATAAGGCTCAATGAATATATTCTGAGTAGAAAAATGAACTTGGAAAACCAAAAAGGTGAGAAATAATTCTACCTATTGATCAAATTTATAAAAAGGAGTCAACATAGCAAGCTAAAGACTAACTGTGGTATGGGAAGTGCAGATTGGAGATGTGCTACTACTACCTACTCTCTTTGATAAGTTCATGGATGCCCCACCTCCACAACTATAATGGATCTGACCATTCTTTTTTTTGTTTTTTGGGGGGTTTTTTTGTTTTAGTTGTAGGTGGACACAATACCTTTATTTCATTTTTATGTGGTGCTGAGGATCGAACCCAGGGCCTCACGCATACTAGGCAAGTACTCTACCACTGAGCCACAACCCCAGGCCCTAGATCTGACCATTCCTGCCACTCTTTTATCTTACTATTCAAAATAACCAACTACAAAAAAACTAAAAACAGTAAACTCTGAGATAGTAATCACTTATTCTATTAAAGTTTGTGTGTGGGCTGGGACATAGCTCGGTTGGTAGAGTGCCTGCCTCGCAAGCACAAGGCCCTGAGTTCAATCCCCAGCACCACAAAAAAAAAAAAAAAAGTTTGCGTGTGTGTGTGTGTGTGTGTGTGTGACTTAAATCTTCCCTCAAAGCCTTTTCTTCATTATGACTAAAAAAGTAACAGTATGGGTATCTCTCTTGCAATTTCCAACGTTTTCCCTACCAACCACCAAATTCTAACACTTATTTCAACCAGAGGTTTAGCAAAACAGTAAGAAGCAGAGATACACTTTAGGAATGGGCTTACCATACCATTCAATAAAAGATTTTTCACTCATTCTACAAATATTTATTCAGCACCTACTGAGGTTGGAAATATAATGGTTAGCATGCTTCTAAATCCCCATATATCCTCTTTGTACCCCTGCCAAAAGCTGGGTAGATCACCCTTTGGGGGGCTCCCATCTACAAAATGGAGCTAATAACTACTCTCAGAGAAATGTAATGGATTAAATGTGGCAAACCAACCTTTAAAGTTGGTCTAAACTCCCTCTCTGCTCAAATGCAAAAAAACACAAAAAAGGAGGGAGGGGCTAGAAATGTTAAAAAAAAAAAAAAAAGTTAATGTTTATCCCTGGACAGCAAACAGTCTTAAACATCTCTGTATCCCTCAAGGTATTTGGCAAACTGCCCTTTGGTAACAAGGGTCTGTCTAGTAAATACATGTGATTTTTTTTCTCTCTAAAGTATGAAGTTCTGTAATTATTTTAATAACCTAGCAAAGAAGAATGAACAAAAGGAACTAATATCTACTGCTGCCTATTGTTCAGCAAGTACTGTGCTGGGCACTTCACCTATGTTATTTCATTTAATTTTCACAGCCACCTAATGAGATGAGCACTATTAATTTAAAAAAAGAAAGGAATGGATTTTCATTTTTCAAGAATCAGATTGTAATAAACCTAAACTGAAAAGAAAATCTTACATTTGGCAGCCTTTGCTTACTTCTTGTTGAAAGAATTAATGGAACCCTACAAAAGGGTATAAGAAAAAATACTAACATGAAAAGAAAGTTCAAGAAAAAACATAAATGCCCACTATATAGTGTAAATGTGCAATCTTACTAGTAATTTTAAAAATCCAACAACAACAAAAAACAATGAGAAAATTTGGCAAGATTGGCCAACACAATACAAATTTGGAATGAGTAACTTTTCCTTCAGGTGAATCAGCAGTGTTTACCCTATGCCCTTCACAGGTGTGGCACACTCCCATCCCAGTTCCTTACCATTACCTGCACTGATTCTCAAGGGTGTTGGAAGACCAGTGTTTTAAGAAAAGAGACAAAAATGTACACACGAATTTACTTTAAAAGACACTCTCTGCCATAATGTCTACAATGGAGAAAAAGGGGAAATCACATGTGGTCTGGGTCTCTAAGGTTCTACTTAAAAATGGCCAACCAAAGTGAAGTGGGGCATGGTACCAAATAACTGCAGCATCTCTGAAAAATGGGCAGTCCACCTACTCAGAAAAGGAACCAAGACACTCTATAGAAAATTGCTGCATGCCAAACAAAGGAGAGAGCTAGTATAAAACAGAGACATCAGTAGAATAAATCTAAAATTTTTTTCCTATGCACACACATGAAAATACCTAAGTGAATCCCACCATCATGGCCACCCACAAGAATGGGGTCCTAATTGGAATAAAATATATCCCATGATTGTATAATTATATCAAAATGGATTTCTGTTGTCATGCATAACTAAGAAGAACCAAACACACACACACACACACACACACACACACACACACAAAACAAAGACATCAAGTTTTGAAACAGAATTTTATAGGCAACTTGTCACAGGAAAGCAAAAGTAAGGCAGAAAGGGAAAGGATGTGAGGCAGGGAGGAGAGAATGTATTGAGGAGAGCCTGATGAGTATAGAAGGGAATTCAGTCTTTCTCCTAATTCTCTATTAGCAAGACAGCACTGGTACAGACTTTCAAGCAGGTAAGCGACACAGTCAAAACCAAATTTTATATCATACTGGCAACTGTAGATAATACATTCAAATTGGACAAGACCCAACTACCTATCTTGAGGAAGTCTGGGGTGGATGGTAGAACCATTAACAAGACTTTTTTTTTTTTTAAATAAAAAACGATAAATTTGGGCTGGGCTGTAGTTTAGTGGCGTTTGCCTAGCATGTGTAAGGCACTGGGTTCAATCCTCAACACCACATAAAAATAAACAAAAAAATAAAGGCATTCTGTCCATCTACAACTACAAAAAAATAAATAAAAAGGAATAAATTTGAGGAAATGATGTACTTCACCTTAGACATACTGAGTGAAAGTTACCTGCAGAATATTCAGGTACAAATTTCCAGCAGGTTAAGACCGAGTCTAGGGGCTGGGGATATAGCTCAATTGGTTGAGTGCTTGCCCTGTAAACACAAGGCCCTGGGTTCAATCCCCAGCACTGCCAAAAAAAAAAAAAAAGACCAAGTCTAAAAGCGTGCAGGAAAAAGTTGGGGAAGAATTTGGAAATTTAGAAAAAAATCTGCATGGATGTGCAACTGAATCCCTCAGTGTAACTGAGGTACTTTAGGATGACAATAACCTATGATAACCTTGGCCAAGAAGTCAGACCCAAGTAACGGCAGTGTGTAAGTAATAAAAGATCAGTAAGAGCTCACAGGGGAAGCAGAGAAAGAAAGGTAAGAAAAGGATCTGGAGAACACGGATGCCAATGGAATACACTGTTTCAAGGACACAGTGATGAACAGTATCAGGTGCAATAGAAATGTCGAGTAAAATTAGGACTAAATGAATCCAAAGGTGCAGCATACAAGAGGTCACAAGTGATTTCAGCCAAAATAATTTAAGTGTTGATGGAGGTGGAAAGCCAGAGAGCAACAGCTAAAGTGAATGAGAAAAGGATATGCTATAAGAAACCACTCTTTTCAAAAGTTTAGAAGAGCTGGGCGTGGTGGCACACACCTTTAATCCCAGCTTTCAGGAGGCTGAGGCAGGAGGGATCACAAGTGGGAGGCTAGCCTCAGCAACTTAGCCAGATTCTCGGCAACTCAGTGAGAACCTGTCACAAAAAAATAAAAAGAACTGGGATATAGCTCAGTGGTAAAGTGCCCCTGGGTTCAATCTTCGTCACCAAAAAAAAAAAAAAAAAAAAAAAAAAAAAAAAAAGTTAAAATGAAGAGGGGAGAAAGTTAGCTAGCTAGGATAGACGTGGACTGTTCAGGAAAGGTTTTTTCTTTTATATTTTTGAGTGGTTTTTTGTTTTGTTTGTTTTTTCAGTACTGGGGACTGAACCCAGGGGCACTCACTCCACTGCTGAGCTACATCCCAGCCCTTTTTATTTTTTGAGACAGGTTCTTGCTAAATTTTGAGGCTGGCTTTGACCTTGCAATCTTCCTGCCTCAGCCTCCTGAGTCTCTGGGATTACAGGTCTGTGCCACAGCATCCACTTCAGGGAAGGTTTTGTAGCATGAGAACCTTAGGGAGAAGATAATGGAGTCCAAAGTGAAACCACAAGGATGCAGCAAGTTGACTCAACCTCAGCACTGCTAACATTTGGAGCTAGGTCATTTCTGGGCAGTCGTCTTGGGCATCATGGAATTTTGCTGGCCTCCCTGGCCTCTACCCTCAAGATGTGCCACTCTCCCACCCCCACTGAGAATCACTGGGAACAGGATGGGGAGAAAGGGAATCATGGATGGAAAAAGACTGTCAAAACCAGTGGCACTGAAGCTGAGGGCCCCCAGCAAGGCACTGGCCTCCAGTAGCAGAGAGTATGAAGAAACATCTCAACCGAGACAGAAGAGGGCTGCGCTGGGGTGGGAAGGGATGATAAATTTGTAATTGGTGTCAGAACCTGAAGAAAATCAGCCAGAAGGCTCAAGGTTCTCAGTGGTGTGGAAGCAAGATCATGTGCTAAGGATGAGTGGTGATGATTTAGTGGCAGGTTGGAAATAGAGATGACAATTTGTAACAAGGGGAAACTGTTGCTGGCAGGTCACAACAGGGGAGACCAACTGCTACAGTTTGAACATCCCCTCCAAAACATGTTGAAATTTAATTGCCATTGTAATAATTATTAAGAAGTAGGACCTCCAAGAATTGACTAAGTGATGAGGGTTCTACACTATGAATGAATTCATGCCATTACTGAGGGAATGGGTTACTCCAAAAAGAATGAGTTTGGCCTGAATCCCTTTCTTGGTATAATAGGTGCTTGCCTGCCCTTCCACCATGGGATAACATGGCACTAAGGTCCTTGCCAGATGCTGGTAACATGTTCTCAAACATCCCAGCCTCCAGAACCATAAGCCAAATAAACTTCTGTATTTTATAATTTACCCAACCTGCAGTATTCTGTTACAGCAACAGAAAATGGGCTAAGATACCAATACAGGTTGGAAATCACAATATTCTCTTCTCACTGAAAGTTAAAATTCACCTTCCTGCAGAAATCACCTCCTATATACCAATTAGTCCCGACGAGCTCACAAGTCTATACAAATTTCAACTGCATAACAGGAAGAACAGACTTCTGAGTGTTACCTGGGAAACTAAGCCATTTTTTAATAGCATAGTTCCTACTGAATAACGTGAACTGTGTTCTACACAATCAACACCTAAATGAACCTGTTCAAGATAGAGGATGCCTGTGGTTGTAACTACTTCCTTGTTCCTAACTGGCTGAAATACTTTCTGGCCAACAATCAAGAAGAAAACTAGGCCAGAAAGGAGTGGGGCAAAGACCATAAGCGTATTAAATGAGATTCTTCACAGGACAAAGACCTGCTCATTTCTGCCCTCTGCACGAAGGACTGCAAACTGAAATGTTTATAAAAGCAGGAAACTAGGGGCTGGGGTTGTGGCTCAGTGGTAGAGTGCTCGCCTAGTATTCGAGAGGCCCTGGGTTCTATCCTCAGCACCACATAAAAATAAAATAAAGGTATTGTGCCCACCTACAACTAAAAAATATATTTAAAAAAAAAAAAAGGCAGGAAACTAGAGAAACTGCCTCAAATCTGTACATGGGAAAGAAGTTGGAAGTGAATCACCAACAAAAAAGCCAAGAGACACAAAGAGCTGACCTTGGGTTAAAAAAAAAGAACAAGAAAATCTACATACACCAGCCGAGGGCTATGCCTAGAAAGAATGACCCAAACAGAAGGGGAAAACCAAATTTTTGCTGTATATACATGCAAAGTCCAAATTCACACTACTCTCAGGGTGCCAGAGATCCATCTGAGAACTAGCCAAAAATTCTCTAGAAGCAGTGAACCCAAAGGGTCCCATCAGAGCCAAATGCAAAACACAGAATGGAGAGCCCACAATGCAGCATTGGCAAACAATACCCAAGTTGTCAAATATTGCAAACCACAAAAAGAAACAAGCAAACTCGTCAGAGGAAAGAAGGGAAGATAAAAGGGAGATTTCATTCCTCAAGAGTTACAGTTAAGAAAATAATCCAAAGGTTACTTAAATATAGCTGTGTTTTGGGGGTTGGGGATATAGCTCAGTTGGTAGAGTGCTTGCCTCACAAGCACAAGGCCCTGGGTTCAATCCCCAGCACCGCAAAAATAAATAAATAAATATAGCTGTGTTTTTAAATGTTCAAAGAAAATACCCTTATGAAAAAAGAGATTTGAAAGAAAACAAAACAAATTCTTAAATATAAAAATACAAATGTTTTTAATGAAACCTTCAATAAGTGGATTAATAAATAGACTAGATACAGCGAAAGAGGAAATTAGTGAATTATAAAATAGATGTCAAGAAGAGGTAGAAATGTAAATATTAAAGAACATTTAAGCAATATGGAGCACACAATGAAACTCCAACATCTAAAGAATGGTTCCAGAAATAGAAAATGAAGAAACAATATTTTAAAAAATAAAGGCTAAGATTTTTTTCCACAGAGCAAGACATCGGGAATCCTCAGACAGATGGAATATACCAAAAAAAGCAGAATGAAAAAAAAAATCCATATTTAGAAATAATGCAAAGAAACTGCATATTACCTACCTACAAAGAAATTACAATTGAACTAACAAACAAGACCTATCAAAACACAAGAGAATAATGTCATCAAAGTGCAGAGGGGAAGCCAGTTGTGGTGGCACACATCTATAATTCCAGCACTCGGGAGGCTGAGGCAGAAGGATCTCAAGTTTGAGGTCAGTCTAGGCAATGTGGCAAGAGCCTATCTCAAAATAAAAAGGACTGGGGAAGTAGCTCAAGGGTAAAGTGCCCCTGGGTTTGATCTGTACCACCAAAAAAAAAATCTTAAAAATTGCAGAGGGAAAATAACTGTCAACCCAAAATTCTGTACCCAAGTTCAACAATAATTCTAGAGTAAAAGTGAAGTAAAGACGCTTTCAAAAATACCAAATCCCCACCGGGCACAGTGGCACATGCCTGTAATCCTGTAGGCTGGGGAGGCTGAAGCGGGAGGCTGAGGTAGCAGGACTACAAGTTCAAAGCCAGACTCAGCAAAAGGGAGATGATAAGCAACTCAGTGAGACCCTATCTCTAAATAAAATACAAAATAGGGCTGGGGATGTGGCTCAGTGGTCGAGTGCCCCTGACCTGAGTTCAATCCTAGGCATACCCCCCCCAAAAAAAAATCCAAGTTTACTATTAACAGGCTCTTATTAAAAGAACTACTTAAGAACATTCTTTAGAAAGAAGGAAATTGAACCAAGAAGAAAGAGGGCAGGCAGATGAAGTATGATAAGCAAAGAAATCTGAAAAACAAGTTGGTGAATATTCACTATTTTTATAGGCTTAAGGTGGCTTAAACAAGACAAAACTAATGCATAAATAACAAATATGGAAGAGGGGATAAGGGTTAAGAGGCAACCATTCCAAAAGTTTGGTCTTATTTAGGAGAATAGGACTAATAATTAAGTTCAGACATAAGTAAATGAGCATGGTAAAATTTTAGGGACTAACCACATTTTTGGGTTCAACCCTAAAATAAAGAGAGTTGGAAGAAGCACAGCTGCCCCCCTTAGAATGAGAAAGAGCTGGGCTAATCTGAAATTCAGGACTTTCTTTGAACTCAACACAGAACAACCAGTTGGTTCAAAAAGGACAGTCTGCTTGCCTGAGACATGAGACAACTATGTACTTACCTGGGATAGACTGCAACTGGACACCAAAAAGAGGAGTTCAGGTAGTACAGTAGGCAAAGTGGTAAAAGCCCAATGTGTCTGGAAGGACAGTGTGAAACCACTGGGGGTTGCAGAAATTGGGGAGACCCCAAATCTCTGCAGGATCTTCCTCCACCAGCCCCAACCCCACCCCCACCCGGCACTCACACTGAGGAAAGAGCCCTGAGGAGTGACCATTGTGATGCAGTATTATGATGCAACTAGTGAAACAGCAGCCATGCCTGAGGGCCAAGACTTCCCCAGGTCATTTCCCCTATCTTCACCAAGAAAACAGCCTTTATCTGTGAAAGGAAAGAAAAAGATTACTTCTACCCTTAAGACACTGGTTAAAGTTCACAGCTGGGGTGGGGGGAACCCTACTTCTGGGAGACGGATTCGATTCCACACTGAGCCCACCACAAGAGCCAGGGGAGTGGCAGGACTCTGGGACTCAAGTCCAAACCCAAGGCTTAATGGGAACAACAGAGACCACATCCCATCACTCCACTACTCCTTCCCACATCCACGCTAACACTTTCAGGAACAATAACAGCAAAACACTGTTGGAAGAGAGAAAAGAGAAAAAATTTTGTTAAAAAAAAATTAAGGCACAGTTCAAAGGAGGAGACCTGAAATTCAGAATGGAAACCGTTCTGATAAACCAACTAACACTGTAATCACAAGAGAATTTGAGGTTGGAGGTATACTGAGGGTAAGTGTAACAGAAAAATTCAAACCCAGCCCAACTCTTAACTAGACTAACTCAGATCCCCGCATTAAAGGCCCAGCAGAAGAAAAAACATGCCCAGCTAGGTAATCTCAGCAGCTCTGGAGGCTGAGTCAGGAGGATCATGAGTTCAAAGCCAGCCTCACAATAGTGAGTTGCTAAGCAACTCAGTAAGACCCTGTCTCTAAATATAAAATAGGGCCGGGAATGTGGCTCAGTGGTTGAGTGCCTCTGAGTTCAATCCCTGGTACCAAAAAAAAAAAAAAGAAAGAAAAGAAAAGGAAAAAACATGCCCATTTACAGACAAAAACAGTATGTACCTCAGTCTCTAGCATTCTACACAATGTCAGACCTGCAAACAACAACGATGACCAAAAAAAAAAAAAAGTCACGAGGCACGCCACCAGGAGCAGTGGCACATGTTTATAATCCCAGCAACTCAGAAAGCTGCTGAGGCAGGAGGATCACAAGTTTGAGGCTAGCCTGGGCAATTTAACAAGTCTCTGTCTCAAAATAAAAAATGAGCTGGGTGCAGTGGCACATACCTGTAACCCCAGCCACTCTGGAGACTGAGCCAGGAGAATCATAAGTTTGAGGCCAACTTACTGAGGCCCTGAGCAACTTAGCAATAAAATGGCTGGGGATGTAGCTCAGTGATAAAGCACCCCTGCATCCCAACCCAATTAGCAAAAAAATAAAAAACAAATCAGAAGGCATAAGGAAACAAAGAAAAACCACTCAGAAAAGACAAAGACCTAATCAGAACAAGACACAAAGAGATGTTAGAAATATCTAAAATGAAATTCAAATTATTGTTAAGTAATACATTGAAGGTTCTAACCCAACAGTAGAACAACATGTAAAATCAAATGGGTAATTTCAGCAGGGAAATGGAAACTGTAAGAAATAAAATGAAACTGCTAAAAATGGAAAACATGTATAAAGAATGCCTCCAGTGGGCTCATGGGTAGACTCAATTCAGCCAAGGAAAGTATCAGTGAACTTGAAGGTAGACCAATATCTATTATCCCAATCAAAATACAGACAGAAAATAGTGGGGGGGAAGAAACCCAGAACATTCAAAATCTGTGGGACAATATCTCATGTCCTAACATACTGCGATTAGTATTACACAATGAGACAAAAAGAAGAAACACTTGGAGAGATAATGGCTGAAAATACCTCCAAATTATGTGGATTCCCTAACCCACAAATCCTAAATAATCCAAGAAATCAAAGAAAGATAAATACCAAGTTTTACATGGTTGACATTTTTTTTCTTTTCTTTTCTTTTTTTTTTTTTTTTTTTTTTTTTTTTTTGTGCATTGCCACCATCACTTAGCAACACTTGGGACTGAATTCCCTAAGTCTTGTCATTGTCACTCCTTCAAAATTCCTCTGTCAACATGATCACCAGGTCATCAATTCAACTACAGTGATGGCCACCTCACAGTGCTCACTTAGGTATGTAACTCTCCTAGGTAACTGACTGGTCAAACTTAGATCAAAGCCTGTATCCCAGCTGTGAGAGAGACTGGGGATGCAAGGTTTTTGGGAAAGTGGGAGCTACAATGTGAAAAATTACCAAAATGTAGGGAGGATATTTAAAAACACTGTGTAGCCCCAAATGGCAAAAGTCTGCTATCACAAGCTAAAAAATCCTCCATCTAACTAACCAGTTATTTAGTATAAGATGGACTCTTTGAGGAAATCATTATATCCTCTGAGGGCCTAAAACCACTTTCCCAGTGCAAGCGACATGACTGGTCATATAGAGGTATGTGAAGCCACATGATAAATAAGCAACATCTTTGCAGGATGTCAGTTTTGCTTAATGGTAAGGACAGTACAATGCAGGCAGGCAGACACACACGTGCGCACTTATGGAATAAAACTCAGCATCTCAGTGAACTTGTGCAATAAATCATGAAAAAACTCAAAGAAACTCTTTGTCAACTTTGGTTTCTCCCTCACCTGCCATACTGTAAATGTTGACAAAAAAGTTTCTGGAGCCCCATGGGAAGCCATTAGCACCTCCTCATATACGAATGTGCATCCAATTATAATGTAGTCATATCCTAAACAGGTGACAAGATGCAGGACAGGCATGTCTACAGGGTGAGAGAAAAGGTAGATCAACTAGATAGGTACCTGATATAGAAGGGAAACCACTCAACAAGGAAGAAGGTACTAGCAGGAGGAGATGGGGTGGGATGGGGCAGAAAATAGGCACCCTTCACAAGATTAATGTTTCTTTACCATTTCCAAGGTGACACATGCTGAGGCTATAATAACCAACACTCCTCGCCACCAGGAAGCTTAGAGCAGAAGACAAATACCATCTGCTCAGCCATTTCTCCTAAGATCCACCCCTATTTAAATTTCCGGTTTTCAGAAGTTCCTTCATATACTCTCAGGTGAAAAAAATGGACAGAATAAGAGCCATAAAGAAAGAAAATCAAGATCCTGGCACATAGCTGGAGTACAAGCATCAAAGCAAAGCACATAATACATAAATCCATGTTATTTCTTGCATTTCTCCCAGCTTCGTATGCTCGTTCTTAGATTCATGCCTTAAATAATAAACCCTCTGCCTAAAACCCTCTTCCCTTCATCTGACATTCTGAGCCTCTCTTAAGATTCTTCACTCAGCTGGGTGTGGTGGCGCACGCCTGTAATCCCAGTGACTCGGGAGGCTGAGGCAGGAGGGAGGCTGAGGCAGGAGGATCGCGAGTTCAAAGCCAGCCTCAGCAACTTCGTGAGGCCCTATGCAACTCAGTGAGACCTTGTCTCTAAATAAAATACAAAAATAGGGCTGGGGATGTGCCTCAGTGGTCAAGTGCCCCTGAGTTCAATCCCCAGTTCCAAAAAAAAAAGATTCTTCACTCAAAAATCACCACCTGGGGCTGGGGATACAGCTCAGTTGGTAGAGTGCTTGCCTCGCATGCACAAGGCCCTGGGTTCAATCCCCAGCACCACAAAAAAAAAAAAAAAAAAAAAAAAAAAAATCCAACACCTTTCCCTCTCTTTTACATCTACATTAAGTCTGCCTCTTCTAGGCCTAAGATACCAGCACCTTGTATTTCCATTTAAACATGCATATCACCTGGTACTTTAGTCATTGTTTTTGACCTCTTCTGCTGGTTTGCAAACTCCTCAAGGACAGAACATAGCAGTCTTTTCACCCCCATCACCATGATTCTGACATCCTTTGAATTGCCTGAACAATTAACATTGATACCAAGACACCCAAACCATTATCCTAGCATAAGGACAGCCAAAGAAAGACAAGGGTAGACTCCCTTTACCAATGCTGCACGTATAGGGACACACTCAAAACCACACCCCTAAACCAAGGGCAGTAGCTCCGAATGTTAGAAAAAAAAAAAAAACGCTAGCAAGAAAACATCAGCTTCAAGCTCTAAAATCTGAAATGGACCAACTCTTTTATCTTTACATGCCCACCCCCCACCCTTTTTTAAAATTTTGAGACAGAGGCTCACTAAATTGCCCAGGCCGGCAGAGAACTTGCAATTCTCCTGCCTCAGCCTTCTGAGTAGCTGGGATTACAGGCATGCACCAGGAGGCAACTCTTTCCAAGTAAATGCCCTGGCCTGGACAGAAAGTGAAAAAATGTAATGACCCAAATCATCTGCAAATTCTTCAAGTTACCAGTACCAAAAAAAAGAAAGAAAGAAAGGAAGGAAGGGAGGGAAGGAGGG
>JAJEJO010049825.1:1257298-1322098 GCA_020662805.1 Glaucomys volans
AAGGAAGGAAGGGAGGGAAGGAGGGAGGGAGGGAGGGAGGGAGGGAGGGAGGGAGGGAGGGAAAGAAAGAAAGAAAGAAAGAAAGAAAGAAAGAAAGAAAGAAAGAAAGAAAGAAAGAAAATCAAAGATTAACCTCAGCTACTCAGGAGGCTGAGGCAGGAGGATCATAAGTTGGAAGCCAGCCTGGGCAGCTTAGCAAGACCCTGTCTTAAAATAAAAAAGAAAATTAAAAGGGTTGGGTTTGCAGGCCAGTGGTAGAGCATGCCTGGATTCAATCCCCAGTAGTACAAAGAATAAAATAAAAACAAAAATAAATACTGGGGCTGGGGCTGTGGCTCAGTGGTAGAGCGCTTGCCTTGAATGTGTGAGGCACTGAGTTCGATTCTCAGCACCACATATAAATAAATGAGTAAAATAAAGGTCTATCAACATCTAAAAATATTTAAAAAATAAATAAATAAATAAATACATACTGAGGGGCTGGGGATATAGCTCAGTTGGTAGAGTGTTTGCCCCACAAGCACAAGGCCCTGGGTTCTAATCCCCAGCACGGCAATAAATAAATAAATAAATAAATAAATAAATAAATACTGAGCAGGTATAAAATGGCTCAAAACAGCCTAAGAACTTATGGCAAATGCAAGTTGAAGGCTGCGTCAAAATGTCAATTTCAAAGTAAATATTTAAAGAAGGAGGTGATGCTGTGGTTCTTTGCATCCATGAAGGGGGAAATGAGCAACAGTGTTCTATACAGGTACAAAGTAACAACTTTACACCAAAAACCTGAAAGAATGCTCAATCAAGAAGGCAAGCAAAAATTTAGCATGGCTGATGATTTTCTAAAAAGAACTGAATGTATAGGGTCACTAAGTATAGGAGAAACAAATCAGGATACACAAAATAAAACCTGTACAGCACTTTCATATACATAAGCTTGCTTGAACACAAAAAAGTCTGACAGAACAGTTTAATATAAAAAGACAAGGTCACAGAATATGAACCAGATTTGAAAATTGGTACTCTTGCAGAAGTTTGATGCTCTTAAACAATATTAACAAAATTATCTAAAAGCCTCGTAGGTACTCAAATGTTATTTCATTAATATGAAATAGCATAAATGCTGAAAAGCATTAAACTAGATATAAAGTATTATATTTGGAAAGAAAAAAGAATAAGACAAATTTAATGCTGATATTTAATGAAACATTTCATTAAAACATTAAATATCGGGCTGGGGTTGTGGCTCAGTGGTAGCGCGCTTGCCTAGCATGCATGAGGCCCTGGGTTCGAACCTCAGCACCATATAAAAATAAAATAAAGGTATTGTGTCACCTACAACTAAAATATATTAAAAAAAAACATTAAATATCTTCAGCAGTTTAAAAGGGGGGAGATCAGCAAAGAGTTTAAGTTTAAATATGGAAGACAGCTAATACTGTTAGAAAAAATATTTTAATTCAATTATAAATAGAAATGACATTCCTATATAAGGTTAACAGAATGGTGAAGGATAAAAGAAATCTTTAGAAAATGAAAGGTAATTTCTATAAAAAAATGAAAAGAGTATCACAGATGACAATCAATCAAGGAAGCAGTTGCAAAAATTTTAATGAGATGAGGGAAGAATATTTTACCTTGCAGAGATTATGACCTTTTTGGGAAATTATTAAAATTCCATTCAGCTCTTTGTGGCATTTCAATTCATGTCACAACCCTGTTTAAAACCTTCAATAGTTTATCCAGAGACTTAGGGCAAGTTAAAAAATTTAGCAAGATGGCCTATGAAGCCTTTTCAAGATCTGGCCTCTGCCTACTTCTGCTTCATAGCCTGCTTCCCTACTTGCCCATCATTTTGGACTTCTTCCAGTTCTTTAAAAGATTCTGAGTCAGGCCTGGTAGTGCTCACCAGTAATCCCAGCAGCTTGACCCAGGAGGCTAAGGCAGGAGGATCATAAATTCAAAGCTAGTCTTAGCAATTTAGTAAGACCCTCAGCAATTTACTGAGACCCTGTCTCAAAAAATAAAAAGGACTGGGGATGTAGCTCAGTGGTAAAGCACCTCTGGGTTAAATCCTCAGTACAAAAAATAAAAACAATAAAATTAAAAAGGAAAAAGATTCTATTTTTCAAAAGCTTCTATATCTCTCACCTCACCTCATGGCATTTGTACCTTCTGTCTGGAAAACTTATTTTCCTAATTATTTTCCTTCTTTTTTTTTTTTGGAACCAGGGATTGAACTCAGGGACACTCGGCCACTGAGCCACATCCCCAGCCCTATTTTGTATTTTATTTAGTTAGAGACAGGGTCTCACTGAGTTGCTTAGGGCCTCACTAAGTTGCTGAGGCTGGCTTTGAACTCGCGATCCTCCTGACTCAGCCTCCCAAATCGCTTGGATTACAGGCATGCGCCACAGGGCCTAGACCAGTCCTTCTTATCCTACAGATTATTTAAATGTTACTTCCTCAGGGGTGGCTTACTGAATACTATTCAATCTTGAATTCTCCACCCTGACCAATAAATACTCCCACGGTGCTCTCTACTTTTCCTCTGCCTCCATCTCAAGACTGTAAATTCTTTGGAGGCAGGGTTTACTCCTCCATTTTGTTTTGTTTTGTTTTGTTTTTTTAAATCATTTGATGCAGCCCTCTAGCACAGTCAGACCAAGGTGAGGTGTGAGGATAAACTGTAGGATATGTCACATGGAATCAGCTCTGGTAATCTCTGAAGTGTTCCATTTATTAGGAGTCATTGGGTCACTGAAAAAATCCAAGTCAGTAAGTTATTCTTCAACTATTACTTATCACCATTTTTTATCTGCCATGTCTTCATGAAAGAGTTTAGTCTGATTATCATAATACAATCTCATACTGCCAAGAACCTAATCTTTAGGCATAATACGAAATCTAAAACTGCAACCTACCTAAAATAATTTAGGGCAATCTTTAAAAAAAAATGTATTTCTCCATACATCTTATTAACTTCCCGAAACCAAGGTCGTTCTTACTATCGAAATCACTATCTCCCTCTTAAAAAAAAAAAAAGTTAACATTGTTAGAAAGCACTGTTACTATTTCATATTAGACCCCGTTCTTACAAAGGATACAAAAATAACAAAAAAAATCATACAGCCATAGCTGTTAAACAGTAAAAAAAAAAAATAAGAAAAAAGCCTATTTCAAATGAGTTATGATTGAATTGACAGTAAACCATTAATATCAGACCAGTGCTGAGTGTCTAATCTGTTATTAAAAATCCAGATACAACCTTCCACACTGAGTTATTGATTTACCTGCCTGGCGCTTGTAAGGGTCACTTCCAGAGAGAAATGTTCATCTAAAAGCAATGGAAAAACCACTTCCAAAACACTTCCAACCAAACCTTTGCATTCCTCTATTATGGGTACCCCAAAAAATAACATCCCTAAGCTTTCCTATGAGCAGTGCCCATCTACGCAAGCAATGTACTGCGCAGAGAACACCATCCCAGAAAGTGACACAGATGAGCCTGTGGTGTACAATTTTATCATACTCTACATTCCCAAGTTGGCTCACTCCCCAACTCACCCTAGAAAGTAAGGAGAAAATGATGCAAGCAGGAAAGTCATTTCTAAATCCCACAACAATCCAGTCTGAAGCAACACAGGAAGTAGTGAATGTGTTTGAATACCTGAATCTGATGAAGCCTTGCTCTCTGGCATGCACAGTAGACATGGATATGTCAAGGGAGATTAGAGCTCAAATAATAAAATGTACAATGTTACTGACTTAAAAATCAAGAAAACTAATCATTTTGTCCATGGTCTAAAACTGGAAAGTGATTTTTTTCTTGCACAATAATTACATTACTTTTATCTTGATTTCTTTTCACTGCATTCCCAACACATTGTTAATACTGTTATTTTATTTGCCCATTTAAAAAAGAACAAACCAAAACAAAATGAAAACCATGAATACAAGGTAATTTATACCATTTATAGAATGGCCCTTTATATTCTGCTATGCATTTAGGCAAAAGTCTGAAAACACAAAAAATGATAATATATGTAAGAAACTTGTATTTTATTTTGGTGGGGCTGGCGATCAAATCCAGGGTCTCTCACACATGATAAGCAAACACTCTACCACTGAGCTACATCCCCAGCCCATGAAGACATTTTTTAAAGAGACCTTTTAAGATCTGCATCTTTGTTTTTCAATGTCTGATGATTAAAGGATCTAGGTGAAACAAGTAAGGTTGCAAAACATTAATGTTGGCAGAAGAGATGGGCAGTGGAAATAGTCTAAAACTGGACTGTAGTGATGGTTAGTTATGGTTATATAACTCCATAAATTTGTTAAAGAATAACTGACTATGGGCTGGGTTTGTGGCTCAGTGGTAGACTGCTTGTCTAGCATGTGTGAGACACTGGGTTCGATTCTCAGCACCACATGTAAATAAGTAAAATAAAGGTCCATTCACAACTAAAAACATAATTTTAAAAAAAGAATAATTGACTGGTACATTTATAAAGGGTGAATTTTATGGTATGTAAATGACATCTCAATAAAGCTGTTAAAATGCATACCAGGGGCTGGGGTTGTAGCTCAGTGGTGGAACGCTTGCCTAGCAGGTGTGAGGCACTGGGTTCGATCCTCAGCAACACATAAAAAAAATTAATTAAAAAAGGTACTTAAAAAAATGCATACTGGAAAACTGTACTTTGTAAAGAAATTAACAAAAACATATATACAGGCTCCATTTATGTAGAACATCCATCCTGCTTTGGTCAAAAGGATTTCTGGCTCTGAAATTCTACAACTCATCATTATTTTCCACCTTTACTGATAAAAATGATTTTCATTACAGAAAATGATGTTAAGTCCTTTTTCCTGCCTAACATGGACCTCTAAGTATTCTTTTAGTTGAAGCAACTGTTCATCGCTCTTAATAAGGGTCTTACTTGAAAAAAGAAAAAAAAAAAAAACAATCACAAAGCTTTAAGTAGCAGAAAATTCTCCCTTTTTTTGGGGGGGGGGAGCAGAGGAGTATTAGGATTCAACCCAGGGCCTTATACACTCTTCACAATGCTCTACCACTGAGCTACACCCCAGCCCTGAAAATTCTGCTTTCAAGTAGAAGATTTTTCATCAAAATCCAACCTCCATGTATTAAGAAACAATAATATATCTCTATAGACTTCACCTTCATATTTTATTTTACTGAAGTCATAATTACAGAAGAGATGCCCACCTGCACATTGTAATGGCTGCCACTTTACTTCAAGAGTACATCTAAACCACAAAACTGAATTCAAGGACGAACTTTATAGCATTAATTAATGTAGCAAATTTAATCAAAGTCAGTCAGAAGTTATAATGGAACATGCAGAAACATGAAATATCAAGTGGTTAATTAGAAACAGTTACCTCATTTGGGGCATAAATGATTATGCACAACCTTCATTTATGAAGAAACAGAACCAATCACCCTGTATTAGGAAAGTCTGCACTTTTAGTTGCCCTAGCCAGCAGTCCTGATAGATCTGAGTCCAGCTTCCCAAGGCACTAAAGGTCAGGCAGTCAATGTAGCCCATCAAATCCAGAAACCAAATTTATACCTTCAGTACCTCTCCAGTATGATGAACTCAAAACATGCTTGGGCAATCAGATTCCTAAAGATTAGCAGAAAGCAGCTGGGCGCGGTGGCGCACGCCAGTAATCCCAGCGACTCGGGAGGCTGAGGCAGGAGGATCATAAGTTCAAAGTCAGCCTCAGCAACTTGGCGAGGCCCTAAGCAACTCAGTGAGACCCTGTCTCTAAATAAAATACAAAATAGGGCTGGGGATGTGGCTCAGTGACCAAGTGCACCTGAGTTCAACACCTGGTTCAAAAAAAAAAAAAGATTAGCAGAAAGCATGGTTTTGAAGAGCACAGCTTCAAGTTAGACTGGGTTGGACAGCAATTTTGCCACTTTTGCTAACTAGCTGGAACATTTGTGCAAATTGTTTCTCTGAGTCCATTTGACATGTATGTGGGAAATACAAAAAACACCTACCTCAAAGAGATGCTTTGAAAGCAAACATTCACACACTTGCATGAATAAATAATTTACCACAGTACCTGATATTGAGTAAAGCTCAAAAAAATGTATTATAAGAATTATAGAGAAGACTATCCAAAAAAAGACCACACCTAAACTTGACTCTGATTAGAACTATCTCAAACACAAATGTTTCTAAGAGTTTAATTCAAAGTGTTGACAATTTCAAAGACCAGAATGGGTCATATCCTTTTAATCTAATAAATAATTTTCTGTTGATTTTCAAATCTGAAATGTTTAAATGTTATCCACCTTTTTAGGTAGAAGGTCCTGACCCTCAGCTTTCACATCCACCAACAGAACTACCCCCAAGTTCATATCTCAATAAGAAATGTACAAACTTGAATGAGAAATGAGGCCAAATCTTGGAGTAATTCAGTCATCCATGCATTGCTCGATATAGAGGAAACATTCTTAAAACTCTAAAAAATTAAGATCCAAACACTAAAATCATCACCAACAAAAGATTTCTAATATTGAGCTTAAGATTGAAAGCACAATGGAAAAGCCCCAGAACAGAAAGTTTAGAATCTTCCCTAACCTCATGCTGGGGATCAAATCCAGGGTCATGTGCTCTACCACTGAACTACATCCCCAGTCCTAATGTAGTCCTTTGATTGCATTATTTTCATAAGATGAAATATGCGATCCAACTGACACCATCATCAAATGATAAAGAATTTTTGGGATTCTAGCTCTTCCTCTAAGAAAGCTGATGTTAAATAATTTGATCTTATCAAAAATAAAAACTTTTAAATCTGTAATTATCTAATTCTGAATAAACGGCCTTTTCCACTCAGAAAGCCATTGAATACTTCAAATTTTGCTGTTTTTGTATCCAAGTTAAGGGTTATATAAAATATTTCCCTTACATTTTGGATCCATGCACATGGATTCATTTATTTGTAAATACCTTATGTTATTTGACATCAGTTTAATGTATGAAAAAGTCATATCCAGCCAGGCTCGGTGATGCACGGCTATAATCCCAGGGGCTCGGGAGGCTGAGAGAGGAGGATAGCAAGTTCAAAGACAGCCTCAGCAAAGTGAGGCACTAAAGCAACTCAGTGAGACCGTTTCTAAATAAAATACAAAACAGGGTTGGGGACGTGGCTCAGTGGTTGAGTGCCCCTGAGTTCAATCGCCGGTACCCAAAAAAAAAAGAAAAAGGAAAAAGTCGTATCCACACACTAACTACCAAATATAAAGTACTATATTAGCACACCTTATAATACCTAGAAATAAAAAAGATAACTACCAAAGTTGTCAAAATGGAAGGGGGGAGAAAGGCAAAATGTTAACAAGACATACTTTAGAAAATTTATTTTCCCTGCTCACTTCTTTACAAAATTCCTACTGCCAATTTCTCAGATATAGATGAATTTTCTATTACAAAGTAAATTGAAACGTAAATCATAATGAAAGGTTAACTATCTGCAAGAGAAGCCACTGTCATTCCCAACAATGCAACTATTGTTGAGAGTCTCTCACAGATTCTGGGTGACAGTGGTGAAACAGGGCTGGGGGATAAAAAGCTATTTAAAGGAATTTCTCCACCTCTGTATTTTGGTTTGTAATGTAAGATTACTGCACCTTCAAAACAGAAATACCATGTAAAATCTGGTTCTCATTAAATGAAGCTGCCTAATCCCCATGCAGCATATCTGGAACAGAATACATCTGATTAGTACAATACAACCTTCTATTACTTATCTATGTGAGATGGCCCTGCAATTTCTTTCAATGGGCACCTTTCCTTTTAAAACCCCAGGGAACACATTAAGATGCCACACTCTAATTTAAATAACTCCAAAGAGCATTAGGATGAAAACAATGGCAGGTTTAGTTAGGGAACTTGCATAAATAAAAAATCCAAGAAAAAGGAATAAAAAATCCCTACCACAAGCCCTTAAATCATGAATAAATTTTAAGACTGAGCAGGGAAGAAAAGTAATGTTCTCTGGAGAAAACAAAACGCTACTTAAAAATTTTTTTAATATATCAAATTTTGTTTTTTAAAAGAATTGGGCTTAGGAAATATGCTAAATAAACAAAATTAGGAGACTAAACTGTTTTTATATATACATATACGCCAAATTAACCACTGCATTGATTGTTTAAAAAAGGATTTGATACCCTTTATACTTGAGGACACCCCTCCCCAACTACTCTGAAATGGCACATTACTTAACAAGCTTGGAATGGTTAACTTTATTTAGTGTCTCTTTTGGAGTTCTATTACTTAATAGAGCCAACCAGAGTTGTTTTTTTTTTCCCCTAATTAGGTTTCCTTGTACTTGTGAAATGCTCAGCATACACAGCGCTGGCAGCTTTAGTTCTACAGCTTCTCTCTTCTTAGCTCCTTCCCCCCTCACCCCACTCACCCCCCTTCAAAAAAAAAAAAAAAAAAAAAAAAAAAAAAGATTTCCTTCCCAAATGTTCTCTTCTCTGCATTTGTCAACAGAAACACCCACTGGTGGTGTCAAACTGGTAATACTGCTGCAGGCTTCCTTACTCCGGTTCCAGTGTCAATGCCAAAAATGCTCAACCCCAAAATAGTACTTTTAATAAAGAAATTAAAAGGCTTGCTAGATACTTAAATATATTCTCGAAAAGAGGCACACCTTTTAAAAATGTATTACTAAGGAACCCAAATTCGGTTGTTAAATATACTACCCCCATCCAACACTAACCACACAAGAACAAGTAAATATAGACTCCGAACATATTATGAATAAAATATTTTAAAACACTTAAAGGAATTAAAAACAATTTACATCTAAATGTTATTCACGTGTAATTCCGAATAGTCCCAGTAAAGATGTCTTTTTTGTAACCCTACAGCAAGAAAGGAACAAGCTGGGAACGTTCCAGCAGATGTTACCTAAAATGATAATCCTATGTTCTATACATATTTATGCCCTCAAATTAATTTGTGTAAATCTTTTACATTGACTACATAACCATTACGTTCAAAGAACCTAATTCAGATGCACGGAAAGAAATTATTCTGTGTCAACAATACTTTCTAAAATCAGATTAAATTTCAGCCAATTAAAATAAATTGTTAACAGAATACTGATCTGTAACTACTTAAATATCGCAGCATCCGTCTAATCTCTCTATAGAGATACTAAGGTCAGGCTTTTCTTATTCAGGCATCTGTGCTGTAACACTCAAGTGAAGCGAAAAACAAAACCCTCAAGGAAGATCTGCCTTTACACTGAAATATGTTCAGGTTATTTTTTACCCCAACGTGGGCACAGAACGTTGTCAATGCGAGAAGGACCTGTTCGTTCAGAGAGACGGTTCCAAACCCCAGGATTCAAATTCTATGAGGGTCCAAAGGGTATGAAGGTCTGAGAAAGAGCCAATTACTGCTTTTTCCCCATCAGGCCAGTCATGAACTTCATAGCAACGCCTGAAACTTGTTCGGGGAAGGTTGCATGAGCCGCGGGTCTGGCAGCAGGTCGGTCGCCCACCCTCGCGGGCAGCCAAGGTCAGAAGGGCCGGGGCCGCAACTCGCAGCCCCCGGTGAGTCCCGGGCTCCCTTGGAACTTGAGTAGGGGACTCCAGCTCTCAGGCCCCAGCTCAGCGCCGGCAGAAAGGGGCTTCCCTCGACGCAAGCCCCGGGGAGCTCGCGCCGCGGGGGCGGCGGGGCGGGGACGCTGCAGACCCGCAGCCTAGGGGAGTCCCGCGGGGCGGCCTCGACCCGCCGCCCCTCTTTCGCACCTCCCCATACCTCCAATACAGACCAAGCCCCTCCGGGAAAGCCCTTGCAGAAGCTCGAGGAGAAGCCACTCCAGGTTGGGACACCCTCGCCGCGTCGCCCCATTCTGGAGGGACTGGTGCCGCCGCCCCTTCTCTTGCCTGCCCGAGGGGACCGGGTGGGTCCCTTCTCGAGAGAGAAGCTGGGTGGACATAGGGTCAGTGCGACAGTAAGAAGAACTGGCGGGCAGGCGCGATTACTCACCCCGCCGAGTCCCCCACCTCCAGCCGTGGACCCCACAGCTCCTGAAGCCGCCGTCGACGCTTTACCTTCCCCAGCGGCAGGGACAACTAATCGAAACCTCCGGCCCCGCCCTCTGGAGAAGAGAACGCGCAGCCTAATTTGCTAACTGCCCCGCCCCGGCCTGCCCACTCGAACCTATAGAGAAGCTCCTCATGTCCCGCCTGGTCCCGCCTCAGCCCCGCCCACTTCTGAGAAGCCAATGCGGAGAGAACGCTCGTCCTCGGGCTCGGGCTCGAGCGCCCCTCCCGCGCCGCTCGTTCTCGAACCCCCGAAGTCCAAGAAAGCTGGTTCCTTGTACTAGCCGGCCTGCGCGCGCACGCGCGCGTCGCGCCTCCTCGCACACCAGGTTTGGTTGCCCCGCCAGGCCCTAGCAACCTGGGCTGGGAGGCTGGGAGGGGCGGGTCCCGAGCTGCGAGCTGTCGCGGGGGGAGGGGCGGGGGGGGAGGTCGGGAGAGAGAGGGGGGGGGGCGGGGGGGGGGGGGGGGGGGGGGCGAGGAGGCCCCGGAATCCGCTTGTCACTGCGGAAAAAAAGGGGGAATCCTGCCTGCAGCGCAGCTATCCTGGCTTGCCTCCCAAGGGACCCGTGCAGCGTGGGGAGGGGGAGGAGACAGGGAAGAGGGGATGAGCACATTTAGGGCGAGAGCGGTGGCACTGCTTTGGAAATAAAGGATGGAAAATGGTTTATCTCTGTCGTTGGTTAAAATATCGAAGTATATTGCTGCTGCTGCCTGTTGCAGCTGATCGTATACACACACACACACACTCACACACACACTCACACGTACACTCATCCAGCAGCCGGCGATCCCTTGGGCGACTAGGAGCAAAGAACTAGCAGCCTAAGGATTTCTTACACAGCAGCTGGGCACATGCAAACGGCTGCTGCAGTAGCAGCAGCAGCAACCCACAGCTCTACTTCGGTCCGATGCTCTTCACACATGATTCCCAACTGGCAAGGAAGCAATGAAGTCATCGCCCCGCCAGTAGAAATGTAAAGATCTTAATACCCACCATGGATCAGATTTCCAATGAGGATGAAGAGGTGGTGAAATGGAAGGAGATATATTTTCAATGCCACTTTTTGAAAATTAAGAAAAAAAAATTTTAAACACATTGCAGACAAATCTATGTAAAGCTATATAATGATTACCACTTTAAAAGGTAAAGAGGGAAAAAAAGATGTTTTCTGATTTTTAGGAAAGGCACAGAGAAGAGGCAGTGAGGTTCGAGCAACCACCAAATTAGAAATATCCAGTGTTATAAAAGGAAATAGATATCTTGGATAAAATCCATTAAATCTATTCCTGTCTTGAATCTGGTAAGGATATGTAGCAATATGAGGCACTTGGCCATTCAATGCCAGACCAATAAGGTTTTCTTTCTCATAACATGGTGAATATTTGATGAGCAAATGATGGTACCTGCTTTCTCTTCAGCTTTTCAGGAAGAATATTAGAAAATTTTACAGGTAGGAGCAATGAATTAGTAGTGACGGAAAATGGAGTCAGAGGCAACAGCAGAGGGCTTTGCAGAGGCTCCTGCCTCCCCCAGCTGCAAAGTAACAGTGCTGTGACCTCAAGCTTCACCCATGTGGAGCCAGAATTCCTGGGGTAATCATTCCATTTTCACCCCTGTCAGTGTCTTTGCACTAGAGATTTCAGCAGCATTACCTTTGGGTCAAATGAAGAATCGTTTATCTGCGTAGATTCAGAACAGGGTAAGGAAAAACCAATAACCAAATATCCATTGACATAAATCAATGTAGTTTTAAGTAGTAATATTAGATGTTTTGTAGTGTGCCATCCCATATATACAAATATGACCTGCCACTTAGGGACATTTCCTTTGATCTGGTTTTGACGAGTGGTGAAGAGTTTCTTAGAGATACATCGAGTTCCCTTAATTCCTCTTTTGGGCAAAAACTAGCCATTCTAGAAGGTTAGTAAGAGTTCAAAAAAATGTCATGCTGCCATTTAACTGAGCTCTTATGTGGAAAGAACACTAATCCTTACCACTAAATGAATGCTTCTATGTACTAAGAATTCTACACACATTTAGGGCTGCCAGATAAAATACAGAGCACCTTATTAAATTTGAACTTCAGATAAAAATAAGTTTTAATATAAGCATGTATTTTATCCTGGCTACATGTGGGATAAAGCTTGGAAACTAAGTAAGCCTTTTAATCTTTCTTGAAGAGCATTTATGAAATGCCCTTTTGGGCTTTGACCTCCAAATACAACCAGGATTATAGGAGAAAAATTAAAGAACCAAACCAATGTGTAAATTTGTAGTGTTTGTTGAAAGTATAGTGTTTTAAAAAATTATTTGCTGTTTATCTGAAATTCAAATTTAACTAGCCATCCTCTGTTTTTATTTGCTAAATCTGACGACCTGATAATGTTACACACATTATCTCAAATTCTCACAATTCTCTACAAGATTCCCCCCATTTTCCAGATGAAGAACCAGCTTCAGAGCCTCCTCAGCATTTATTTGTTCCTTCTTCCTTCTAATAGAACCCTGCTATGTTCTAGTAGCAAGCCCTTTATACTTCCAGGGACTGAGTTCCAATTAGTCTCAGACAATTGATATGTGTTGTGGCATGATTAGACTGAAGGAAAGAACTTACCATACCATGGTATGAGAGAAAGATTTTTCCTTGCCTGTTCTACTGGATGAACAAGGAAGCAAGTACCCTAGTTGCCACTGGCAGCCATTTTGTGGCTAAGAGGAAAATCAGAGTTAGATCAAAGCCTACATACTAAGTAAGGCAGAGTTGAAAAATAGAAAGAAAGAAGGAAAAAAAAAAAAAAAAACTTGGGTTCTTGATGACACTGCTGATTTGCCTAATTAAATATATTCTGCCTTTCCCATATGTTTTAGACAGTTTGAGTCAGAGTTTCTATTAGATGCCACAAAAGCATCCTGGTACAGATGTCAGAACCCATGAGTACTACTCATTATGCCTCTCAATAATAAATAAACAAGTGGCAATCAAGATGTAAGACATTTTTATCCTGGATATATGTGGGACAAGTCTAGAAGACTAAATAAGCCTTCTATTCATTGATTGTCAAAAAGTATTTATGAAATGCCCATCTGGGCCTAAACCTCATAATGCAATCAGGATCTGGGAGAAAAGGCTTAAAAAACAATTCAATGTGTTAATCTGTAGTGTTTGCAGGAAGAGGTGAGCAATTAGTAATTCCTTGGCCCTGCTCATAACTTAAAGCAGACTGTCAGATTTTACATGTTTTCATTTAAAGTGTGTACCATTTTGGGAAAATGTCATTTTAAAAATTCCAGTCCAGTATCTCATTTTAAACTTTTAAAGCCTTTATCCCTATCCTCCAGACACTAAGTTTAACCATGAACAGGTGGAAAGTACAGAAATGTTGGTCTCAGCACTTAAACTGATTTTCTTTTGCACCTTGAAAAAATCTTAAATTGCAGTCATATCTTTTTTTTTTTTTTTTAAATCCCAAGACATTGTTTCTCTGAACAAATGAGCTACATCTCTGAGCAGAGAACGGTGACTACCACAATCATAGACAATGAAAACTGGCAAGAGACCAAATCCTAATATCTTTTAAGAGTCTGGTCACAGGAAATAAATTAAAATTAACACTTTCATCTGTTCTATGATAAAAATTTAAAAAAAAAAGAAGGGAGGGAGGAGGAGAGAGGAAAGAAAGAAGAAAAGAAGGAGGAAGGGAGAAAGGAAAGAAGGAAGGAAAATGTCAGACTTAAAAAACCCAAGAAAGGGCTGGGGTTGTGGCTCAGTGGCAGAGTGCTTGCCTAGCATGTGTGAGGCACTGGGTTCGATTCTCAGCATCCTATATAAAACAAATAAAGTAAAGATCCATCTACAACTAAAAACAATTGGGAAAAAAACCCAAGAAAGAAAACCACACTAGCATAGGATGTCATATGAAAGTGGTTTGTTGCTGTGGCAGAGTACAGCTTTGTAGCTAAAACCATGGACTCAGGAGCCAGATTGCCAGGATTCAAATGCTAGCTCTAGTTATATCCTTGGAAAAATTGCTCAACTTCTCTATGCCTCACTTTCTTCCTCGTAAAATGGGGATGGTAGTCATAATAATAGTGTTTACTTCATAGGTTTAATTGAGTGACTGTGAAGCACCTAGAAAAGAACCTGGCCCATAGTGAGGACTTTATAAGGATTAGCTATCACTGAACAGACTCAATTCCAAGGGGCATAAACTCAAAGCAGTTGTTTTTTTTTTCTTCAATCACTACTTTGAAACATATTTTTATGTTTAACACATTTTGTCTTTCAAGTCCCTTCATTTCTTGGATAATTTTTCTGACTTTTAGGCCTTTTTCAGCTATTAAAAAATCAAACCAGTTTAAAACTCAAATGCTGTGTTTGATTCAAATTCCCTTTTCCCCTTCCCACCATCACTACCTGCCAGGCTTGTTGCTCAAGTCACCTGAAGTAACCAGGGGGATGTGATGGGCCCTTTTACTTCTAATCCAGTTCCTTGAAGGGTGTGTTCAATGCTCTCACCAGGCAGAAGAGGCAGAAGGGAGAAGGAACAATGAGTCCCTGGCTTTAAAACTCATGAAAGCCCCTTTGAATGTGGGCTATACTTTGTGACTCCCTTCTATCAAATAAAATATGGCAGTGATGGTCGTGAGTGTTCCTGACCTGAGACTAGGTCATAAATGGTGTTGGGCTTTCTTCTTGCTCTCTCTGTTGAATCACTCACTATTGGGGAAACCAGCTATATGTTCTGAGTATGCTCTCAAGATGTCCTATAGAGAGATCCATGAGGTAAGGAACTGAAGCCTCCTACCAACACCCATGTGAGCGTACCATCTTAAAAGGAGAGCCTCCAGCCTCATTTGAGTCCTTCATGACTGCAGCCCCAGCTGACATTCTGATTGCAATCTCATGAGAGACACTGAGCTCAAACCACCCAGCTAAGCCACTCCTGATTTCTTGACCCACAGAAACTATGAATTAACATATTTGTCATTTGATGCCACTAAATTTTGGGGTAATTTCTTAGGCAGCAATGGTAACTAATACAAGTGGTTCCTACCTCCATTTTATAGGTGAGGTTTTAGTAACCTGCCCTCAGCTTACCCAGACAATAGGCAGTGGAGCCAGGACCCAGGTGATTGATTCCAGTAGCCTAACTCTTAACCATTAAGCTATATCCTCTTCCCCAACACTAAAAAAAGAAAAAAAGAAAAAGTACACTCTCAGGAGTACAAACCACTATGGGATGCTACTATATGCCAGGAACTTTTCTTACATTGCCTCATTTACTTCAACAACATTCTGCAAGGAAGACCTCTTTCTGCCTTTGAAAGCTATCAAAGTTATAAATGTGACATGTATGAAGGTATATGCATGAGGTATCACTATTGTCCATTTCGTTTTTGTCCTCTGCTTACTTGTTTAGCCTAAGTGCAAGGTGGCTTGATAAGCAACTTACTAATATCCTTCCCTCGAAGGGTTTTAAAAATTTAATATGACCCCAAACGATGCCTTTCCCCGACTATATGCAAATAGACTAAGATAAAATATACAATATATTACCTTACTCAAGATTTTAATTAAAAATGGAAAAATGATTTTAAAACACAGCATTTAATTTGTATAGGAAACAAATGAGTTCATAGAATGTAAGTACTAAAAAGTAATAAAATGGCTGTGTCTTTCATTTTCTATGTTTAATATTAGACCTGATTCAATGCAATTTTACAGGCTTTTTATAAGGCATCTTGGAATTCTGGGAAAGTTATATAAAAACACACAATGGAAAACATACTGATCTTGCTTCTTAAATCCATAAAACAATTCTTGCTCTTTCAAAGTTTTCTTATAATTAATAATTACCATATAATTATCATAACTTAGTCTCCAATGTGTACTCCTAGTTGATATTTATGCAAAGTAAAGGAAGCCGGGCGTGGTGGCGCACCCTTGTAATCCCAGCACTTGGGAGGCTGAGGCAGGAGGAGCCTGAGTTCAAAGCCAGCCTCAGCAACTTAGTGAGGCCCTAAGCAACTCAGTGAGACCCCGTCTCTAAATAAAATACAAAACAGAACTGGGGATGTGGCTCAGTGGTGGAGGGCCCCTGGGTTCAATCCCCAGTACCAAAAAAAAAAAAAACAAAGTAAAGGAAAGATAGAGATTGGGGTATAGAACAATCATTACTGTCATGGGGTTGCAGGTATAGCTCAGTAATAGAGTGCATGCATTTGTAGCATGTGCAAGGTCCTGGGTTCAATTACCACCACCACCAAAAAACAAAAAAAAAGGATTACAGGCGTATGCCACCGCACCCAGCTAAAAAAGTTATTGTTTTTAGAAGAATGGGGAGAAAATCTTAAAATGAGTCTCAATTATCTAGTTTTGTCACTTCTATTGTTCAATATTAACCACTTTGCCTTAAAACGAAGTATTGTGTCTTATTCATTTTTGTTTTCCCAACGCCTAGCATGGGGCATGACAATCAATAACCATTTGCTGAATTAGCTAATTAACTGATCAGTGAGTTTCTGCATAATTTCATGCTGTATTGACACACAGTAGAGGGAAATTAAGAATCCAGACAATTACCTAAAGAATATACATTAAAAAGGAAGAAAGAAAGATGAATATGGAGTGACCAAATAAATTGAAGCTCTCCCATTTAGAGGAGATAGCTTGAAACAAAAAGCCATGGGAGTTGTGAACTGATCTACCTATACAATTGTCTCAAGTGTGATGATTAATTTTATTTGTCAACTTGACTGGACTAAGGAATGCCCAGATAGCTGGTAAAACATAATATGTGGGTGTGTCTGTGAGGGTGTTTCCAGCCTTTGAATTAGTAGACTGATTAAAGATCTTCCCTCACCAATGTGGGCAGTTACTATCCTATCTGTTAGGATAGAACAAAAACAGAGGAAGGGTGAATTCACTCCCTCTCTCCTTGAATTGGGACATTCATCTTCTCTTGCCCTCAGACATTGGATCTGAGGCCTTTGAACTCTAAAATTTACACCAGTGGACCATGACTGAAAGACACCACCGGCTTTCTGGTTCTCCAGCTTGCAGATGGTATTTCTCAGGAATCTCTCAACCTCCATAATAGTATAAGCCAATTCCCAGAATAAATTTCCTATTACATATCTATCTATAGTTATCTTTCTCTGGAGAGCCCTGGTTAATACAGTCAGGTCTTGATTTCACTTTCTCTAAGAGCGAGTCTTGACCAAGACTCTCTATCTTTTTATAGATAAAAACCCAACATGGCTTTCAAAATGGAAATGAAAAAAATTTAAGGAAATAAAAAGGTTATTTTATTCATTAACCAGCCTCTTTACTATCAAAGGACACAACTATTCCTTTTCAGTTCAAAACATTAAAGTTTTTATTACATTCTGATGCCGGGCGTGGTGGCACACGCCTGTAATCCAAGCGACTCGGGAGGCTGAGTCAGGAAGATCGCGAGTTCAAAACTTAGCGAGGCCCTAAGCAACTCAGTGAGACCCTGTCTCTAAATAATAAAATACAAAATAGGGCTGGGGATGTGGCTCAGTGGCCAAGTGCCCCTGGGTTCAGTCCCCAGTTCCAAAAAAAAAAAAAAAGAAAACGTTTTTATTACATTCTGAAGCCAAGGCAAAGATATGGTCTGAAACACAATAAGAATATACACCTCAAAGCATAATCTTTAAAGAGTTTATTTCCCCAACAATGTCTGCACTAAATTCTCACAGATTTCATATATAATAAGAAAATATTGAGTCTACCCGATTTCATATATTTGTCAAATATAAGTTTTAGACAGGTATGGTGACACACATCTGTCATCCTGGTGACTTGGGAAGCTGAGGCAGGAGGATGGCAAGTTCAAGGTCAACCTCAGCAACTTAGTAAGACCCTCAGAGATTGAGTAAGACCCTCGGAAATTTAGTGAGACCCTGTCTCAAAATAAAAAATGAAAGAGGACTGGGGATGTAGCTCAGTGGTAAAGTGCTCTTGGGTTCAAACCCCAGTAACAACAACAACAACAACAACAAAATATATATATCAGCCAGGCGCGGTGGCGCACGCCTGTAATCCCAGCAGTTTGGGAGGCTGAGGCAGGAGGATCGCAAGTTCAAAGCCAGCCTCAGCAACTTAGTGAGGCCCTAAGCAACTCAGTAAGACCCTGTCTCTAAATAAAATACAAAAATAGGGCTGGGGATGTGGCTCAGTGGTGGAGTGCCCCTGGGTTGAATCCCTAGTACCATATATATATACCAATATATATATATATATATTTATCAGGGGGTGAGACATAGCTCAGTAGTAGAGCATCCCCTGATTCAATCTCCAGTACTGCAAAAAAAAATATATATATATATATATATATTTATGTATTTTTTACAAGATAGATTGAAATAGGAAAAAAACCCTACATTTTAAAGCAGAACTCAAAATATACTACTTCATGTATTGATGACTTCAAATTACTTTGAAATATATTAAAAAATAAGATGGAGGGGCTGGGGTTGTGGCTCAGGGGTAGAGCACTTGCCTGCCTAGCAAGCCTGAGGCACTGGGTTTGATTCTCAGCACCACATATAAATAAATAAACTGAAGGTCCATTGACAACTACAAAAAATATTTTTAAAAAATAAGATGGATTGATGGATAGGGGGATGGATGAATGAATAGATAAGTGATGAAGCAAATAGAGTAAAATGTCAATTCTAGAATCTGGGCAGTGGGTATATGGATATTTGGTGCATAATTCTTGCAACTTTTAGTATTTTGAAAGTTTTGATAATTTGCCTTGATAATCCCAAAAGAGAGACTACTTATTATTCCACATGTCTGTAATATTTTACTCTGAATCCACTTAATCTAATCATCTATCACCTGTACTATAAAATCTTCCAAAACTTGACTTAAATGTGCCTCTGGGCAATGTGTGTATATACAGATTTTTTCTCATTTTATTTATTATATTTAGAGTTATGCTTATGTGTATGTTGTTCTCTTCTCCAAACCAGATAAAAGTCAGAATTATGTGGAAGGATAAATCTAGAAAGACATAATCCCTTTCCAGAACGATGCTCAACTGGTAACTTTGGTGCACGGTAAGACAACATAAGTTATTTCAAAGAATGTTAGCTTCAGGGCTAGGATGTAACTCAGTGATCCCTGGCATTGCATAAATAAATAAATGTATATTAGCTTCTGAAATGTCATAACTACCAAGTTTAGAGTAGGTAGTTGGGAAAAATTATCATAAAGACAAATAGAAAAAATATTTAAAATGAGGTACATGGAGAAGGATTATAAAGAATCCCTATAGCAAGCTATTTACCCCCAAAGGGCTAGAACAATACTTTTTATCCCACCTGTCCTTCTTAAAATATGTTTTTATCACCACCCCCCATCAAAAGTTGAATTCCTTTTTTTTCTTTTTTTTTTTTTTTGGAACTGGGTATTGAACTCAGGGGCACTCAGCCACTGAGTCACATCCCCAGCCCTATTTTTTTTGTATTTTATTTAGAGACAGGGTCTCACTGAGTTGCTTAGTGCCTTGTCCTTGCTGAGGCTGGCTTTGAACTCACGATCCTCCTGCCTCAGCCTCCCAAGTGCTGGGATTACAGGCGTGCGCCACCACACCCGGCAAAAGTTGAATTTCTACGTACCCTTCTCTTGAATCTAGGTGGGCTTGTGACGATGGTGAGTGACATTGTATGACTTCCAAGGCTAGGTTACAAAAGATGGCATAGCTTCCACTGGTTCTCTCTCTCTCTCTCTCTCTCTCTCTTTTTTTTTTTTTTTTCATTATAGGTGGACACAATACCTTTATTTTATTTTATTTTATTATTTTATTTTTTGGAACCAGGGATTGAACTCAGAGACACTCGGCCACTGAGCCACATCCCCAGCCCTATTTTGTATTTTATTTAGAGACAGGGTCTCACTGAGTTGCTAAGGGCCTCGCTAAGTTGCTGAGGCTGGATTTGAACTCGCAATCCTCCTGCCTCAGCCTTCCAAGTCGCTTGGATTACAGGCGTGCGCCACCACGCCCGGCTCTTTATTTTATTTTTATGTGGTGCTAAGGATTGAATCCAGGACCTCATGCATGCTAGGCAAGCACTCTACCACTGAGCCACAACCTCAGTCCCCTCCATTTGGTTCTGTTGGGGTGCTCATTGTTTTTACCCATCAATTTATTGTGAGGAAACCTAAGCTACCCTAAGGAGAGGAATTAAGAGCCAATCACAACTTACCAGGCATGCTCATTTCAGGTTCGTGACCAAAGTAAATAATTGGAAGCCACTGCATTTTAGGGGTAGTTTGCTATGCTGCAATAGATAACTGATAAAACGCCTATGACCAAAAAACATGTGAATTTGTACATACTATCTTCCAAAATCAAGAGAACAAGTATATTACTGTTCCAGTAGGAGACAGAGATTTTAAAACCAATTGACATCTATCAATAATCCAACTATTTCACTCCCAAGGCAAATTCTGTCAGTCTCTTGCATATGAAATCTTTTACTTCACAAGAATTGCTATCAAATGGTCAGGTTGGCTTAAGTTCATCCATCCAACAAAGATTAATGAGTACCTTTTATATAGAAAACACTGTACTTATCACAGTAGAGATATACAAAGGGAGCAGCAAATTATCATGAGCTATATTTTCCTGATTATTTCTCCTCCAAACTGCTCATAAACATAGACATAATCAAAAAGTAATCATGAAAAATGAAGGAAAGAAAAGCCTGTTACTTTACTGATTTATAAATAGGGCAATCAATCAACTTGTGAAAACACTGCATAGACTAACCAAATAAAAACAAAACTTGTTTATTTTCTCATTAATTAACTACACTAGTGTAAAATATGTAACTTCAAGACTTTGTGTAGAGGAGATTTCAATGTTTCTTTTTGTCTACTCACTGGCCTCCAAGCAAAAAAGTATCTAACTAAACATGCCAATTAAATGATTGCAATATCTCAGACTCCTTTGGAAATTCTATATATAATTAATGCATTTATATTAGGAAAGGGTCTAGGAAAGATCTAAGCGATTGTGTTCTTTTTAGTGGCCCCAGCCTCTCCTTTTGTTCCATTCTCAGCCTCCATGTCACCCCAGATTTGGTATCTCCAGTGATCTCCTACCCTCTCCCTTTCAAAAGTAACTCTGAGAAAAACACTTGATGAATTCATTGAAGTCAACCTATAATGTTAATGTGTTATATGTAATCTTCTCTGGAAGTTGGCATTTTAATAGTGACATAACCGATCAATAAGGAACACTGAAAAAAACCTCTAGTTATAAAAATACAATATTCAGTGAAACTACCAGCATCATTTATAGTAGTCAAAAAGTACAAACATGGGGGCTGGGGATATAGTCCAGTTGGTAGAGTGCCTGCCTTGCAAGTCCAAGGCCCTGGGTTCAATCCCCAGCACTGCAAAAAAGTAAAATAAAATAAAATAAAAATAAATGTCATGGTAGACACCTTGGTGCACCACCTTGAACCCCCTTGTTATGGTTTGAATATAAGGTGTCCCTCAAAAGCTCAGGAGACAATGTAGCAATGTGCAGAGGCAAAATTATTAGATTATGAGAGCTGTAACCTAATCAGTGGATAAATTCGTTTGGTGGATTAATAATTTGAAAGGACTACTGTACTGGGTGGTAACTATAGGCAGGTAGGGTGAGGTCTCTGGGGTGATGCCCTTGGAGATTGTATGTTGTCCACCTGGCCCCTCCCTCTTTCTCTATGCTCTCAGGCCTCCATTTAGCTGAGTAGCTTTCCTCTGCAACACCCTTCTACCATGATGTTCTGCTTTATCTCAGGCCCAGAGCAATGGAGTCAACCAACCATGGACTGAACTTCTGAAACCATTAGCCATAATACACTTTTCCTTCTCTAAGTTGTATTTGTCAGGCATTTGAGCCGCAGCAATGAAAAATAGACAAACACACCCCTTCTATGAAGGGCTTATTACCCCAGCAATTGAGAGCACTTTCAGGAGATGCCTCAGGACAGAGAGCCATGCAGCCCAGGTGGCCTGCGTCTGATGAACAACAGGTGCAAGATAGGTCTAGCCAAGTTGGCCCAACCCAGGTCAAAGCTCTAGAACTTCTCAGAGGCTATGGTCAAGCTTGCCTGGCAGTTGCCCATTCCTACTTCCTGTGCTTCCTTCCATAAGGGTTAACCCCAAGGCCACCTCCTAATATACATTCTCTGTCCATCTCAGAGTCTGCCTCCTGGGGAATCCAACCTGTGACAAATCTCAATTCTTATTTTATTTTATTTTTTTAACTATAAATTCATCTCATTCAACAAAGAAAGGGGATTATTACAGGAGAAAATGAGGAGTGAAGGATGAATGAAAGCGTGTATTATAATTTAGCTAGATATGGGGGGGGTGGACTGGGGGTAAGAGAAGAATGGAGGAATTTTGGATTACGTAGAGGGAAAAGAGAGGGGGGAGGGGACAGGGGTATGAAAGATGGTAGAATGATGGACATCATTACCCCATGTACATGTATGATTACATGAATGCTGTGAATCTACATCGTGTGCAACCATAGAAATGAAAAGTTGTACCCCATTTGTGTACAGTGAATCAAAATGAAGTCCGTAAAAATAAAATAAATAAATAAATAAAAATTTAGCTAGATATCAATACAGATAGCTGTTTTACATTAACTCACTTGGTAATTCTGGCTAAGGCCATATCTATAGTCACTACTCTCACAGGAATCTGCAAATGGAAAAGACTTCCTAACCTGCACCTTCATTGGAAAAATTTAATCTTGGGCTGATACTTTGGGACTAGTGGCCCTTTTTTGTCCTTCATATCATCATCCTCACTAGAGATATGTCGGTCACAGTGATAAGCATGTTTCTCAACCATCTGCATTCCCAGTGACCCCTGGCTTTATCCAACTTGTCACCAGAAGGAACTCTTATAGTTCATAAGGTCAAACACAGGGAAAGCCAAAGTCCCACCATTCTAAAATACACTTAATTTTAACATGTTAAGTGCTCACTTCTGAAACAGGAATAGAAAGAATAAACAGTCCGAGATGGATGGAGGAAGAAAGTTGTTGGAGGCATTCATGGGCCATGGTAGGAAAGGAAGCAGGTGGGCTATCTCTGGATACAGCTGGAGAATCAAGAAGTGGTTGGGGAGCATTACAAGCCCCATAAGATACCCCATCACAACTCCCACCATCCTTCAGGGCCCCATACCGACCCCAGTCCATTCCTGACAACTTACTATACTGGACACCTCTGTACCTGATCACAGAAGCTTCCATCTGCACCTCAGTGTTAGAGAAGTGACCCTGTTCATTGTCCTGTTGTGGACAGGGAAGATAGGATGGTCTAGAGAGGGAGAAATCCCAGCATTCCAACTCAGCACCTTTGACACATTTTCCTGCAGGAACATTGCTGTCATAAACCATGTCTGGGCTCTGTGCTACTACTGTGCTTCTTTGGACATTTATTAAATTTGCTTTTGCAGCCCAACCTGGATCTTTAATCAACCTCTGTAACCCTATTTCTGAGAGAAAAAAAAATGCCATCAATTTAAAAATAAACTTTTGGAATCAAAACTTTTTGTGAATGGAAACCTCTCTTCTCCTTCTCCCTCCTCTTCCTCTTCCTTCTTCTTATTCTCTTCCTTCTCCCCCTCCTTCTCTTCTTCCTCCTCCTATTTCTCCTCTCTCTCTCTCTCTCTCTACACACACACACACACACACACACACAAATACACACATACATATCAGTTGTTAATCAAAGATTATAATCATAGTTTTCAAAAATATGAGTTTCAGATAATATGTATTAAATTCCTTCACTTATTAATTAAATCATAGCAAATTTCTGTAGACTGTGAGAATATATAATGTGGAAAGCTGTGTACAGGACCATCCCTGATGTTCCATATTATGATTTCATGTGCATATCCTTAGCTTTGCCACAAGCTCTGTTGCTCACTGGTGACTCTGGACAAGTACCTTCACCTCTTTACGTCTTTGTTTCTTTGTTGCTGTACCTTTTTTAGACTAGAGTTCAAAAGGTATAAAGCTTTGCTACCATAATGTGACTTCCATTGAAATGGATGCAAACAGGCCTACATTTACTCAGTAACCAAAAGGTTTCTCTGCCTCTATTGCACATTAAATATGATTTCAAATGTTTCTCTCAAAATGTCAAATTGGGGAAAGAATTAGTCAGAGTTAAACAATTTGAGGGAACAATCGTGCCAAATTGACACCATCTGGGAAATCCTCTGTCTATATTTCATGTTTATTCACATTTATTTTGTACTTTGTCCTATTGAAAATATCCAGTTGCAGTGGTGATACCTGAGTCATAGCAGTGTGTTAAACATGGACACAACCCTGACCACATACACTCTTTTCGATTCTGTGCATTTTGTTCCATTTGTAACCCACAGAAAAATCAGCACTCCGCCTAATGCAGTCTACATAGTAAGAGTCATATACAAGCCGGGCATGGTGGCGCACGCCTGTAATCCAAGCGACTTGGGAGGCTGAGTCAGGAGGATCGCGAGTTCAAAGCCAGCCTCAGCAACTTAGCGAGGCCCTAAGCAACTCAGTGAGACCCTGTCTCTAAATAAAATACAAAATAGGGGTGGGGATGTGGCTCAGTGGCCGAGTGTCCTTGAGTTCAATCCCTGGTTCCAAAAAAAAAAAAAGTCATATACATAGCCGTTACGGACCTGCAGAAGTAACTACACTAGTGTCCCTGAGAGAGTGCCAAGGCAGGCCCAATTTGCAACTCCCACAATACTTTGTAGAATCCCATCTTATCACTTGTGATAAATTTCTCACCCTGTAAGCACTAGGAAGCTCTCAATCCCTCATTTCTGCTTATAATTATAAAAAATTTCTCTGCAACTAACTTTCCAGATTTTCTCCCTTTTTGACAGTCCCACCTAATTTGCTCTCCTTTTGCAAGTTATCTTACTAAACCAGTTGTGCTCCTCGCACTTCTCCAGTCCTTTCTCTTTATTACAAAGATGGCCCCCAAATTTTTCATAGGAAATGTGTTACAGACTGAATTTTGTTACCCCCAAAATTCATATATTGAGACTTTAATCCTTAATTTAACTATATTTGGAGATTAAGCCTTTAGATGTAACTAAGATAATAAGATAGAGTTCTAATCCAATATAACTGGTGTTCTTACCAGAAGAGGAAGAGACACCAAGTATTTGTATACACAGAGAAAAGGCCATGTGAGGACACAGCAAGAAGGAGGCCATCTGCAATCCAAGGAGGGGGGTCTCAAGAGCAATGAAACCTGATGATATTTTGATCTTGGATTTCAAGATTCCAGAACTGTGAGACAATAAATTTCTGTTGTTAAAAGTCACCTAGCCTGTGCTATTTTGTTATTGTGACTCTAAAAGACTAATATAAGAGGTTAAGGGCAGCAAGTTGCTCTGGGCAACTTCTCCTAAAGACTGTATGTTTAGGGCTGGGGTTATGGCTCAGTGGTAGAGCACTTGCCTAGCATGTATGAGGCACTGGATTCAATTCTCAGCACCACATATAAATAAATGAATAAAATAAAGGTCTATCAACATCCAAAAAAAATTTGAAAAAAAAAAGACTCTATTTTACACCAACACATTCATTTTTTGTTTTGTTTCTGTGGTGCTAGGAATTGAACCCAGGGCCTTGTGCATGTGAGGTAAGCACTCTACTAATTGAGCTATATCCCCACTCCCCACACATTGCTTTTATTTAGACTGTATGTATATTTAAAATAGCTTGCATTGGAAGTAAGGGCTGAAGAGATTATCATATTCAAGTTCTCCCATCCTCAGGCTCCTCTTTCCATGACCTAATCCATCTAAACACAATCTCATTTACTTTGAGCTATTTGCCTGTTCCTTCTATGACTTCATTTCTCATTATTTCCTAACTCTAAAGGCTACTAGATCCCAAAATCAAGCAAACCTACCCCTGCACCCTCTTGCCCAGTCAGTTAGCCTCCACGATTGTACTTCATTTTACCTCTTGCCTTCTCTCCATGAAAGAAATGCTCGCACACGAGGGCCATTTCCCTGTAAGAATTGATATTTGGGTGGTTTGGTGTATGTAATGACAGCACTGTGCCCAGGTGGGGAGATGTTCTTCTACTGTATTAATCTTCTTGGGATGCTATAACAAGGTACCACAAAATCAAGCACTTCATTTATTAATTAATTAATTTATTTATTTATTTTTTTGCAGTGCTGGGGATTGAACCCAGGGCCTTGTGCTTATGAGGCAAGCACTCTACCAACTGAGCTATATCCCCAGCCCACAAATTGAGCACTTTAAACAACAAAAATTTATTGTCTTGCAGTTCTTGAGGCTATAAATCTGGGATCAAGGTGAAGTTAGCATTGGTTTCTCCAAAGTACAGTGAAAAAGAATCTGTTCTGTCTGTCTTGGAACTTCTGGTAGTTTTCTGGCAATCTGGCATTTCTTTGACCTGTAGATGCATCACTCCAGTCTCTGCCTTCACCTTGCCATGGTGTTCTCCTTGAGTCTGTGTCTGTGTCCACATTTCTCCTGGTTATAAAGACACCAGTCATATTGGATTAAGGTCCATGCTACCCCATTATGACCTCATCCTAACTAATTACATCCTCAATGACCTTATTTCCAAATGAGGTGACATTCTGAGGGACTGGGGGTTAGGACGTCAACATATGAATTTCAGGTGACACAATTCAAACTATAACCCCACGTTACACAAAAGTATACTTGAAGTTTCCCAGTGTACTTTAAGCCCATCTGCCTCTCCCTATTTCTTCACAGGAATTGAAGCTGAAAGGGGAAATGGCAGAAAAAACAGCAGTAGAGAGGCCATACCATTTAAAACAAAAGCATTTTTTTAAAAAATATTTTTTAAATGTTGACAGACCTTTATTTTATTCATTTATTTATGGTGCTGAGAATCGAACCCAGTACCCCATACATGCTAGGCAAGTGCTCTACCACTGAGCCTCAACCCCAGCAAAACAGAAGGGTTTGAAGGGGCTGGGGAGCATGAGGTTGCTGAAAACACTTCTAATTCCAACATTCTCTAGTTTATAAAGTATTTCCATTTCACTGATGAAAGGGAGTGTAAAGGTTCCAGAGCAGTAATTATTACCCTGAGATCTAGGATTGATTCTCAGGGCATTCTGTGGTTGCCCCAAATTATTGCAAAATGTGGAGGTTTGGAGCACCCATATGCCTTGCTTACAGATTGATCCATATGTTTCACCCAGTTTTCAAAGAGGCCAACCCTCCTAAGGGTTTCAACCTTTGGCCGTGACAGTAAAAGTCTTGTATCTAGTCGAAGAGACTGAACAATGAACTCCAGAGCCCTCTTGCAGCCAAGCAGCACTATAGTAGGTTGAGGTGTCCTATGGTCACTCACCCCCATTCCTAGGAATGAGGCTTTCTGGCTCCATTTTTCCCTCCTGCTGCCTCCTTTTGCCTTTCCGTGTGTGTGTGTGTGTGTGTGTGTGTGTGTGTACAAAGACAGAAAGAAGAAGGAAGAAGAAGAGGAGGAGGAAGGGGCCACAAGGAAGATGAACCCTTTCAGGGAATGTCCCTAGGGACCCCTCCTCTTTCCAATCATGCCCCACTTGCCTATAGTTATCACCAGTCAGTCCACTGAAACTAGGATGAACTGATTGGATTTCAGCTCTGACAATCCAATAATTTGACCTCTAAACACTCCTGCATTAATACAGGAACTTTTGGGGGACTCCTCATATTCAAACCATAAGAATGATATATTTTTATGAAAGCACTGAACATGCAAAGATGTAGAGAAAACTGACAATTTGCCATACCAGTGCAAGAAATCTAGTGATAGCAGTAGAGTATTGATACTCGAATGAATGGTGTTTTAAAATAAACTGCTAGGGCTGGGGTTATATCTCAGTAAGTAGAGTGCCTGCCTCGCAAGCACAAGGCCCTGGGTTCAATCCCCAGCACCACAAAAAAATAAAAATAAAATAAAAATAATAAAATAAACTGCTATAGAAACATTCAGAAGAGGGAGGGAATACTGGGCTAGAGATCCTGGGAAAGCTTTGAGGAAGAGTTGGAATGGACTGGGATCTTGGAGGCTGGCTATAATTTGCATAGTGTATGTAGAAGTGGATTAGCACTCTATATGGCAAAACTGAATCTTGGAAAGTACAGTGGACCCAGAGTTCAGGGCCTCTGAATGGTCAGCAAAGTGTTTGGGGGTCAGCAGAAATGGCTCAGAATGGAGAATTGGTTATAGCAAGACTTTATTAAGCTCAAAACTTCTCCCCACTGGGCTTATCCTACTTGTGCCCCTGTCCACCAAGCAAAGAGCAGCCTTCAAAAGGCCCCCAAAGTTCCATGAGGAGCCTGCATCTTTCTTTGTAGAGTGTGGGCAGTCATAAAGCTTTTCTTAGCTAAGCAGTGACACGATCCAAGCTGTGATTTGAGAAGATTAGCTTTGCAACTCCACACTGATGGACTGAAGGGAAGAGAGAGCTGGAGATGGGAGAAACTGTTTGAAAGCCAAAGTCATGGTTGGAAGATGTGTGGAGGCAAGGGTCTGAAAGAGGATCATAGCTCCAGGAGTGAAAATAAGGGAAGAAATGAAAAACAAAAACAAAACTGTTATGGTTTGGATGTGAGCTGTCCCCCCAAAAGCTCATTTGTGAGACAATGCAATTAGGTTCAGAGGATAAATGATTGGGTTGTGAGAGTCTTAACCCAATCAGTGCATTAGTCCCCTGATAGGGATTAACTGAGTGGTAACTGAAGTGGTAGGGTGTGGCTGGAGGAGGTTGAAATTAGAGCATGGCTTTGGGGTATATATTTGTATCTGGCAAGTGGAGACCTCTCTGCTTCCTGATGACCATGTGAGCTGGTTCCCTCTGCCACACTCTTCCACCATGAAGTTTTGCCTCACCTTGGGCCCCAAGGAATGGAGCAGGCCTTCTATGGACTAAGATCTCTAAAACCCTGAACCCTCTAATAAACTTTTCCTCTCCTACAATTGTTTGGGTTGGGTCCTTTTAGTCACAGCAGTGAAAAAAGATGACAAAAACAAAAACAAAACAAAATGGGAAATCACTGACAGAAGTTAGCAATTGTTATATCTGGAGGACTGAGGAGAAATTAAAGAGGGCTCCAAAGGTTGGGAGAACAGTGGTATCCTTAAGGACAATAAGCAGCCTTCAAAAGAGCAGGTAGCTTTGAAAAGAAGTTCATTCGTATACATTTTGAGTCTATAGTGACATCTAAATGGTCAGTCCCTTAGGCAGGAGATTTGAGACTAAAGCCTTCAAAGGCAAATCAGAGCTGCTGATTTAGATTTGAATGTTACATGCTTTTGGAGATGAATGATTAAGAGAGAAAAGCTGCATCAAAGGCCTTTTCTGGAGAATAAAGAACAAGAAGGTACAAGGAAGCAGGGAAAAGAAAAAGAGGTAGGCCATGCTGCCCAGTACAAGATGATAGCCAAGTTTCTATGGTCCTTTAGCAATCGCTTGCCCACCAAGCTAATGGACTCTAGGTTTCTCTCAGCTCTGGCCAGTAGCAATTGCCCAGAATCTGGAATCTTTGCCCATCTTTACTTCTCTCAGGAAACTGCCACTTTGCCAATTCTCTCATTTCTCATTTATCTTGAAATGACCCAAATAACTATGTCATCTTTTACAACCCATAGCACATTTCTTGACACTCCATTGGCCATCAAATAATTCTGGAAAGGACATTCTGGAGTCACATGGCTAAGCTTCAATGTAGGTTTCACCAATTACTACATATGACTTTGAGGCAATTATTGAACCTGCTACATTGGATTCAATTTCTATACAAGGGGCTTAGCACAATGACAAGTGTTTATTGAGTTGGCTCTACAGGTTACTTTTGTTTTGCCTCCATATTTTCATTCTGTCTGCACCATGATGTTTTTAGCACAAAAGTTGGTTATATTGACCATGTTTTCAATAGTGAAGAACAATGAAGAACAGAAAGAAATGGCACGGTAACTAGCAGAGGCAGAGAAAGACTTTTCCAAGGTAGTGAAGACCTATGTGGAGCTGAAAAATAAAGGAAAGAACTGATGTAGGTTCAAATGCTGGAAAGGAAAGGAACATTTTAGGGCTGATAGGAATTGAAAGAGGCAGGAACAGACTGGGGATATAGCTCAGTTGGTAGAGTGTTTCCCTGGCAAGCACAAAGCCCTGGGTTCAATCCCTAGCACTGCAAAGAAAAAAAAAAGGGGGTGGAAAGAATTGAAAGCATGAGTATTAAAGGAATGAGTTTGCCTTTCTTTTATTAAAATACATATATACTTTTTTACTTCTTTCAAAGCAATAAAAATCTTCTTAAACAGCAATTAAACTGAGAAAACCATTATGTCAAACCTATCATTACTTGAACTGATCCTTCACTAAACCCTTCAAATTTTCATACATGAACTCATAAAAGTAGATGCATTGGTAATGTATACATATGCCTAAAAAAGGAATTAACAAATCTATTCAACTCAAAGTGAGTCAATCCAGTACTTGGACTCTAGAGGAAATTCTGAAAAGTTAAATGAGCTATTTTACTCACCTGGAGTACAATTTTTTTTAATGAAAAATATTTTTTTGAGCCAGGCATGGTGCTGCACACCTGTAATCCCAGCCATTTGGGAGGCTGAGACAGGAGGATCATAAGTTCGAGACCAGCCTCAGCAACTTAGCAAGAACCTGTCTCAAAATAAAAAATAAAAATAAATCACCCCTGGGTTAAATCCTTCATACCGAAAAAGTATTTTGAGCCAGGCCTGGTGGCTTATGCCTATAATCCCAATGACTGGGGAGGCTGAGGAAGGAGGATTTCATGTTTGAGGCCTTGGCAACATAGAAAGACCCTGCCACAAAATAAAAGGGGGAGGGAGGGAGGGACTGGGGATGTAACTCAGTGGTAGAGTGCCCCTGAGTTAAATCCTACTACTGCAAAAAAATGTTTGTTTGTTTTGTGTGTGTGTGTGTGTGTGTGTGTGTGTGTGTTTTGGTACTGGGGATTGAACCCAGGGGCACTCGACCACTGAGCTATATCCCCAGCCCTATTTTGTATTTTATTTAGAGACAGGGTCTCACTGAGTTGCTTAGGGCCTCACTAAGTTGCTGAGGCTGGCTTTGAACTCGCGATCCTCCTGCCTCAACCTCCCAAGTGCTGGGATTACAGACGTGCGCCACTGTGCCCGGGCCCCCCATTGTTAACATTGTCCCCTACGCATTTTATCTCTCTCTTCAAATATTGTATATATATATTTTTTTTCCCTCTATGTCTTTGTATGTTTAGTGTCAAGCAAGCACTAATATATCATTTTTATGGTTTGGATATGAGGAGTTCCCCCAGAAGTTCCTGTATTAATGCAGGAGTGTTCAGAGGTGAAATTATTGGATTGTCAGAGCTAAAACCCAATCAATTTACCCTAATTTCAATGGACTGGGTGATAATTGTAGGCAGGTGGGGCACGATTGGAAAGAGGTGGGGTCCCTTGGGACATGCCCTGGAAGGGTGCATCTTCCTTGTGGTCCCTTCCCTCCTCTCTCTTTTTCTCTGCTTCCTGACCCTGCCATGAGTTGAACAGCTTTCCTTGCTGGGACCCTCCCTCATGATTTTCTGCCTCATTTTGGACCCAGAGCAATGGAGTTGGTCATCTGTGGACTGAGACCTTTGAAACCATGAGCTTCAAATACACTTTCCCTCCTCCGAGTTCTTCTTGTCTGGTATTTTGGTCACAGTGACTAAAAGCTAACTAAAATAGAAATTGGTCTGAGAAATGGGGTTATTGCTGTGTCTGACCTGACCATGTGGTTCAGAAGCCTTTAGAGCTGGTTTGCAGGAAGAATTTTTGAAAAATTTAGAGATGCAAGCTGGAAAAGCTTTAGAATGTTGTAAGCAGAGCTTAATGGGTGATTCTGGTGGGAACTCAGAAGACCAGAATGCCAAAAGTAATGTAGACTGTGCTCATGAAGTTTCAGAAGGAAATGAGGGGTCTGTTGGGAATTGGACTAGAGGCTGCTCGTGTTATATTCTGACAAAAATCTTAGCTATATTTGTTCTGTGTCCTGAGACTTTGTGTGAGGATGAATTTAAAAATGAATTAATCTGGTGGAGGAAATTTCAAGGCAGCACAGCATCCATTCAGTGGCATGGATATTGTTGGAAGCTTTTAGCCAGATTTACTGTGATAATTGGGTGCAGAAAACAGAGCCAAAGTATTTTAAAGTGCATGTAAAGCTGGGGCCAAGGAAGCCATGCTTTTTGAAGAGATTACAGCTCCTAAAGAGATGCTAAGTACTCAGCACATAGACAATAGGAAAGATGCCTTGAGAGCATCTCAGGAATTTATAGGATCACACCTATGGTAGTCTTAAGGATGTAGAAAGGAAAATTCTTCTGGGAAGAGAACCTGGGGGTTCCCTGCTAGCATAGGAGACCTAGGATGTTGTTTCACCAATGCTGAGTTACACATGCATTCAGAGGTCACTATAGCCCTGATTTCATGGGGTCCAGGTATTATACAAGCTGGCAGCAGACCTTGGCATCATTGATGTGATGCTGATTCTTTAGGAATGCAGGTTGCTTGACTTTAGGGGTCATGGAAATTTCAAAGGAAGGTCTGGGAGGCCAGGCAAAGTGTAGTAGGGTTAGAGTCCCCTCATCTGTCTCTGAAAGAACAATGTATGAAGCTGTAAAGGTGAAGTCAGAGCTAGAATGGAGACTCCAGGAATTAAGATAGCAGTAATGTGAACTGTCTGCTGAGAAAAGCTGTCAGCTTTGAGAGAGCCAGGCTAAGAGAGGCCACATGGGCTACAACTGGCAAGGCCAAAGAGGCGGGGCTGCTCAAGTCCTTTGGAAATAATATCTCACAGTCAAGTGTCCTAGGTGTTGTATGATACATTATGAGACCTGTTTGCTTGATGGGGGGTTAGGTCTTGTTTTGGTCCTATTCTGTCTTTCTGTGCCCCATTCCCTGATTTTCAAATGGGAATATTTACTCTGTGCCACTGGAGTTTGGGTAATGTAACTTGCTTTGATTTTTTTCAGGGACTCACTGTCAAGAATTTGCCTTGAGTCACAAAGAGACTTTGGACTTGGACTTTTGGGCAATGATGAAGTTGTTAAGACTATGGGATTCTTGAAGATGAACTAAATGCATTTTGCACTGTGAGATGGACATGAGCTTTTGGGGACCAGGGGTGGAATGTTATGGTTTGAATATGAGATGCCCCCCATGAAAAGCTCTTGTATTAATGTGGAAATGTTTGGAGGTAAAATGATTGGATTGTGAGAGCTGTAACCTAATCAGTCCATCTTAGTTTGAAGGGACTGGGGTGGTAAATGTCAGCAGGTGGAGTGTGACTGGAAGTGGTGGGTCACTGGGGGGCATACCCTAAAAGTGTACATCTGTCCCACTGCCTGACCCTACAACTGATCAAGGACAAACAGATATGAATGCTGGGAACATGAAGTAAAGGGAATGATTCTATAAAATGAGCCCATTGTTCTGACCCCCATATGATTTCTTTTCCAAGAAGCAGTTTACCTGTAGCCCTACCTGGTTTAAGTGGACAGGTTATGTCACATTCCTCAGCAAACTACCTGTTATCTGCAGGAGAAAACAGGCCTGAAATAATGTCGATAAGAGGAACTCAAGTTACCCTGAAGGAGGAAACTTTTGTGACCCTTTTCACAGACCATATCCTGAAACTCAGGGAGATAAGGATAATTCCTCCTAACCATAAAATCTATAAGAATTTATGGTTAAGAATCCAATTAGAACCAGCCAGCATGGGCCAAAGTGACCTAGAGTGGTCCTGGCAGTGGGGACCTGAAAGTCCGATGTCATCTTGCTGTCAGTCAAAAGTTAAGAGCCGGACCTGGGCAGGACTCTCTGGAAACTTCTCTGGGATCCCCAATAAAATTGGTGTGCAGAAGAGGTACACTCTCCCTCTCCTCTCTGAGAGGACCCACTCTCTCCCTTGAGAGTGTCCCCTTTCTCTTTCCTATCCCTTCAATGAACTCATGCCTGTTATCCTGAATGACATGTCTGAAATCTTTCTGACATGATCACAAGAATTGGAGTTTGAAGGGGAAGTCTTTGCGCTGCCTCATTTTCCCAAAAGGCCTCAGCCCTGTCACACCATGAGCAAAGCAACTTTCCTCAACTGTGCCCTTCCCTAATGATGTGCTGCCTCATGCTGGGCCCAGAGCAATAGTATTAGCCATCTATAGACTGAGAACTCTGAAACCATGAGCCCCCCACCCCAATTTTCCCTCCTCTAACTTGTTCTTGTTGAGTATATTGTTGCAGTGATGACAAACTAACGAAAATAATCATATGAAAAGTTAGATTTGTAGCTGGACGTGGTGGCACATGCCTGTAATCCAAGCACTTGGGAGGCTGAGGCAGGAGGATCACGAGTTCAAAGCCAGCCTCAGCAACTTAGTGAGGCCTTAAGCAACTCAGTGAGATCCTATCTCTAAATAAAATACACAATAGGGCTGGGGATGTGGCTCAGTGGTGGAGTGCCCCTGGGTTCAATCTCCAGTACAAAAAAAAAAAAAAAAAAAAGTTATATTTGTGTCAGACGTGATGACATGTACCCCTGGAGTCCCAGTGACTTGGGAGGCTGAGGCAGGAGGGTCACAAGTTCAAGGCCAGCCTCAGCAACTTAGTGAAGCCCTAAGCAACTTAGCAAGGCCTTGTTTCAAGATAAAAACGAATAAATAAAAATAGCAAGCCGGGTGTGGTGGCGCACGCCTGTAATCCAAGCGATTTGGGAGGCTGAGTCAGGAGGATCGCGAGTTCAAAGCCAGCCTCAGCAACTTAGCGAGGCCCTAAGCAACTCAGTGAGACCCTGTCTCTAAATAAAATACAAAATAGGGCTGGGGATGTGGCTCAGTGGCCAAGTGTCCCTGAGTTCAATCCCTGGTTATAAATAAATAAATAAATAAATAAATAAATAAATAAATAAAGCTAGGGATGTAGCTCAGTTGTAAAGTGCCCCTGAATCAATCCCCAGTAACAACAACAACAAAAAATTTATATTTGACAACTATCTGCAAAATAGTTGACATTGTTAAATTTTAAAATATTTCAAAAGACATATAGAAAAGTAAAGGCACCAATATAACAGACAACTATGCTACCAATTCCCAGATTTAAGAGATGCTAATCTCTAACCAAATTTGCCTCAGAAATTTTAAAAACAAAAATAAAAACATCAGGGCTGGGGCTCAGTGGTACAGCGCTTGCCTAGCATGTGTGAGGCACTGGGTTCCATCCTCAGCACCACATAAAAACAAGTAAATAAAATAAAGGTGTTGTGTCCATCTACAATTTTAAAAAATTAAAACATCATAAAGAATAATTAAAGTCCATCTCCTTGCCCCTGCCCATGTTTATGTTTGCTTCACCCCTTTTTTTTCCAGAGGCCCTAGCCCACCTTGGGAGGCTGAACTCTAAAGACTTCAATCTCCAGGTTCCTTTGCCCTTTGCCCCAGGTTCCTTTGCCCTCCCATGGTCAACAGAAGACTCAGGGGAGATGAAAGAGTCCTGCCCTGCCCTGCTTCTGCCAGCAGTAGGATTACAAGATGAAATACAGGATGACAGCTAAATTCAAATTTCAGATAGACACCAAATAATTTTTTAACATAAGTTTGTTGCAGATATTGTATAGGTCATATTTGCAGTAAAAATTTATTCATCATTTATCTGAAAAACAAATTGAACTGGATATCTTCTTTTTTTGTTTTGTACTTTTTGTGAAACCTGGGGAGATACCTAGAAGAGGAATTTCTGCATGGGTATCATTCTTCCCCAAATAATGTCTTTTTTTAAAAAAAAAATTTTATTATTAGTTATTGATGAACCTTTATTTATTTATTTTTATGTGGTGCTGAGGATCGAACCGGGTGCCTCATACATACTAGGCAAGTGCTCTACCACTGAGCCACAACCCCAGCCCCAAAATAATGTCTTTAACATGGTTTGGGTTCTGTAAATTTTATATGATGACTTGGTTTCAAGTGCTTAAAGTGCCCCTCAATTTAGTTTTCAGTCATCTGTGATTGTATTGTCTTTTTTTTTTTTTTTTTTTTTTTGCGGTGCTGGGGATTGAACCCAGGGAAGGCAAGTACTTTACCAACTGAGCCATATCCCCAGCCCGTGTATGGGTCTTTAATAGGGCTTGACAGTGGGTGAGGCCAGAGTTGTGGAATTGTAACAGTGGTTCACCTTGTGAATATAGCCCTCAGTTGCTCTGAGGCTTATGTGTTTTTTTAATTTTGTATTTTAGTTTTGGATGGACACAATATCTTCATTATTTATTTATTTACTTATTTACTTATTTATTTATTTGTGGTGCTAAGGATGGAACCTAGCGCCTCACACATGACAGACAAGCGCTCTACCACTGAGCTACAACTCCAGCCCCTCTGAGGCTTATTTTTAAACGGAAATGTTTTTCTTTTCCTCTTCTCCTCTCCATAATCTGGGGGCAGGGAACAAGATTACCCTGAGTTATCTGTGCTCCACAGGAAGGAGAGGTCTGCCAGAGGATCTAGGAAGTGACTATCTCCCAAATTAACAAGTGAATCCTAACACACCATCAGGGTGCCCTAGGACCCCCTGTCAGGGCACACCTGGAATGGAGCCTTTGAATAGCTCCTTTAAAAGCCCTTTGCTTTCCCTGGTGGGCAGAATGACAGCTTCAGGGACAGGAGTCCCCAGTGCTTCTCTTTTGCTAGCAAGGTAAAAAAACTTCCTTTTCCTTTTTCTCAAAACTGTGTCCTCATTATTAAATTGGCATGAATTGGCATTGGGGACAAGGGTTAGGGTTAGAATTAGGTTACATTTCGGTACAGAATGACTGTAGAAACTAGGGCTCTTTGGGGCTGTGAGCAACCCCAGCCTCTGAGGCACAACCACAGAGGAGGCTGAGGTATGTGCTCCTGTCTCAAGCTCAGCACATCTGGACTCAGCCTTCCCTTCATTCTAACACTGACAGAACCTCTGAGCGGGCAGTGGGAATTTCACTTTGGACCCAGGTGCCTGCCCTTCTAGAGTCTCCTCCCCTTGGAACCCAGTGCCCAGAGACTTGACTCTGGGGTCCTTCCCAGGCTTATTACACTGTGTATTAGACTTGAGCTCCCTGGCAAGCCTTGCCTGTAAGCACAAAAAGAAAAACAGGAGGGATACCTCAACGGATTCAGAGAAGCCTTTATTCCTTCACAGACTCAGGCACCGTTGGGGTCCATTTTCCGGATGGGAAAATGACCCTTAGTTACAGAGGGGATTTTTGGTTTTATAGGGTACAATGATGTCATCATTGGGAGCTGTGTACAGCAGTCTTGACAGTGAGGGACTAGTTGAACAGGTTAAAACCTTAATTTAGGAAGGCAGTTGTAAAAAGGTTGAAACTCAGTGTTGTCTGGGGAGATAAGAGTACAGATCCCAGGGATGAGTACTCAAATCTTGCCCATTGGTGTTAGCTGTGCTTCCGCTTAGGACTGATTAGCCATGGGGGAAGGTCATGGTTTAGGACCCAGCATTCAGCCTCTGCCCCTTTCCTCCAGGGCCCATTGTTATCAGGAATGCACTGGGAAAAGTTTAATGATTGGCCAGTTTCCTTTCCCACTTCTTGAGCCACACCGTCCCTTCATTTTCTTGGGGAGTTATAGGAATATTATTTTCCATAACCCTTCATTGTCTGTTTGGGGAAGTTTCTTTGCTGTCAAGGTATTACAAAGCCAGGTGACGAATTAATGCCCATAAAGGCATTAATGGTGGTAAAATGAGTTATCTCCAAGAAGTCTTTGTATTTTAAACAGGAATCCAAGGGGCTGGATTTTAGACTGTTTTAGGGGGCGTTCCTGGTACTTAACACACGTAAATGCAGTTTCTTCCTCTCCTTCCAAAGAAAAGGCTTTATCTTCTTTTTCACTATTTGGTTCACAAGCTTACATTATTTTTCCTCATCCAGAAGAATTCGTTGGAGATGCAGATTTTAAATAGGTTGGGATCAAGCAGACCCGAGTTCCCTCACATCTGTTTCTCTGGTTTTCCTCCAAGCTGTGCGAAACCCTGCAGAGTTGTTTCTAGTTGTCCCACAGTGCCATCTGTTGGCTGAAAGTAGTAGGCAACCACAAGCTATTTTACTGTGCATTTTACAAGAGCAGTTTTTTTTCTTAAAGGGAACAAGACCATTTATTGCCTTAGTTAGGTTAAGTCTAATCAGGTTAAGTTAGCTTTGCTTTGTTTTGCTTTGTAACACTGGATAACACTTCTGGTCCTATAAAACTGATAAATTTTCAAAAGCTTTAGGTCGGCTAAGAAGGTATTGCCCAGGGAATAGATTCTGTCTTAGGGCTGGGTCTGAGATTCTGCACTATTAGAAATACTGAGGTGTCACAAGAAATAAAACACGTGCCTTATGTGGGTCAGCAAGGCAAACTTTACTTCTGCTGAAGGGCACGCTACCGAATCTGGCTAGCAAGTGCACTTTGGTGGGCAGTTTGCCTGCTTTTATCCCTAATGTAAAGCTGCCCCTTTTCCTAATAGGAGGAGCTCGGGGTTCCAGTCTCATAGCACTTCTAACAGTCTCAGGTGACACCAGTATCGCTGATCTGAGGACCACATTACAGTAATGAGGGGATAGACCAGAGAAACACATGCCTGGGCAGGATACTTTTATAGCATAACTCTCCTGGGTACATTTTTAATGCTCTGAGGAGCTGATGAAGCAAGACGGTCATATGAAGCATCTCCATGGAACAAGGCTGAGGAGTATGTTCATGGTACTGAAGCCAGAATTGAGGACAGGCAGTTAGTATAGAATAAGAAATCTGGTCAAATGGAGGAATGGAAGCCATCTGAGTTTGGGAGGTTGGAGACCACCCCTGGGAGACTGGAATGTCAGTGTCTCCAGAGCCCTTTTGTCACCAAGGTTACCTGCCTATACTACCCCTCCCAACAAGCTGCAGGCAGGGAGTTGCACCCCTGGGCCCCTACCTGCCTGAATCCTCCCTGTGGCCCTTCCCCCTGCCATCTGCTTCTCACCTTTTTTGCCCTGTCATGGCATCTCAAGGGCCCAGTCACATAGGCAGGAGGGAGAGAGATAAGAGGGGAGAGAAAAGGAGAACAAAAGAGACCCTAATCTATAAAAGATGTAGAGTATGCTCGCTCGCTTCTTGGGATTTTAGAACATCAGCTACGGTCCCCCTTCTCCCTCCTGGGAGAAGTCTGTATTATTACCTTTAAATAAAGCCTGCTTAATATGCTTACCTTGGCATGCTTCTGTAATGTTCAAACTTCAACATCTGAGGAAGCAGAACTCATAACCAGTAAACGTCGGTATCAGTACTTGGATATGCTCCCCTCCACTCTTCCACTATGTGGGGCCTTTGAAACAATTAACACATATAAAAACACTTTGTTTCTCGTACTCCATACAGTAGTTTTGTCTTTCCTCATCCAGAAGATTTCTTAATCTTCTGACCTCAGAAATGTGGATTTTAAACAGGTATAGATCAACAGAAGATTGTTGTGTTTGTTTCCCTGTCTTACCTCTGAGCTGTTAAAAACAATCTTTCTAGTTGATCCACAGTGCCATCTAGTGTCTGAAAAGAGCAGGCCCCTGAAAGTAACTGCCATGCATAGTATTTTGTAAACCATTCCTTCTCTTATAGGGAACAAAGGTCTATTTTGAGGTTTTGTTTCATAATACTAATGAACTTATGAGAGTCTATATAACTAAAGCTTTTATAAAGCTGAAAAGTTCTTTAGTAGAATTAAAATGATTTTAAGATTTCTTTGATCACTTGAACAACCTGGAATTTGTTTGTTTGTTTGTTTGTTATTGAAGATTAAACCCAGGGGCGCTTTACCACTGAGCTACATCCCCAGTTTCTTTTATTTGGAGACAGAGTCTTGCTAAGTTGCTGAGGCTGGCCTCAAACTTGCAATTATCCTGTCTCAGCCTCCCAAGTCGCAGGGGTTACAGGTATACAGTTTTGACTTTTATTACATCTTCATTGCATAGTATCAGAAAGTATGTTTTCATTCAGTTAGGCTTTTACTCCACCGACATTTTTGGAGTGTTTATTAGGGGTAAAGTTTTGTACTTGGATCTTTGCAGGGAACTGCTTCCCAAAAGTGAGGCTGGAGTATTACAAAATCCAGGTGAGTACTTCTTTGTGCCAACCAGAGAGGGGCATCTCCCTCCTACCTGGGTCCACAAAGCAATCAGTTTTCTGGGGAATATTGAAATACCACACCCAGCACCCGGACACTTGGACACCTGGCCGTGGCACGGCTAACAATCAGGCAGCCCCTCTCACCACAACCAGTTGTGACTTTCAGCTGGGCTTTGTAATTCTGAAAAGACTGTTTTGTGCATAAGCAGTGAAAGCACTTCTCAAAAGCAGTCCTGAATTTGTGCCCATGGTCACAAATTCAGCACTGCTTTTGCCCCAAACTCCTAGAATTTACAATGAAATCATTTTCCCATTACAAAAAAACAAAACAAAACAAAACCTCCTCCTTTATCCATAGTACTTAGACTCAGGGACCAAGGCTATGAGATAAATTGGTGTAACGAATTCTCTTCCGAGGATTACTCCTCACATTGTGAAATCTCTGTCACTGTATTGAGTTCAAGTCTCTGTTTCTGTAGGATGAGTTCATTCTTAGGAAACTCAAGCCCTATGTGAGTGTAGACCGTTACAATGCAAGAGTCAGTAACCTAGGTCAACTGGCTTAAGAAAAGAAGGAGGAGGAGGAGGAGGAGGAGGAGGAGGAGAAGGAGGAAGAAGGGTAGGAGGAGGAGGAGGAGGAGGAGAAAAGAGAAAAGAAAAGAAAAAGAAAGGCAATAAACTGCCTTGTGCTACTGGGGAATCCAGGGTTAAACTTCAGGCAGGCAGAGATCTAGGGACCCCAAAATGTCAGGACTTTATTTCCAACTCAGCTCCTTTCTCTGTTTGGTCTTATTCTCTCTCAGCTTATAAGGTTTCCTCCATGTGATGGGACTATGGCCACTGAAACCTTCAGGCTTATAGCATCATAGCTTGAGATCCAAGGAAAAAAAGAGTGGTTCTCATTACCAACACCCACAATATGATTCTCAGAATTGCACTCTCCTTAGCCTTGCTTGAGTTCATATGCCCATCCCTTGAAAAAATCAGGGGCCAAGGGGATGGGGTAGCAGAGTCAAGTGCTATGTTCTCTTGCCTTCAAGATCATCCCCAACGATCCTGCCTCTTGGTACTTATAACTTATGTAACATCCTTCCAGATTGTATTAGGCTGGTCTGTGTGACCAACAAAATAAGACATAAGTGATGGTGTATGATTTCTAACACTAGTTCATTAAAGGCACTGCAAATTGCTCTTGGTCTTTCTCTTGGATCACTTCCTGTGGGGGAAGCTAAATGCCATGTCCTGAGGAGAGATCCACATGGTAAGGAACTAAGGCTCATGTTAACAAATTTCTGAATGAGCCCGGTAGTAGATCCTCCAGCCCTAATCAAGCCTTCATCTGATTGCAATCTCAGCAGACATCTGGATTGTCATCTCATAAAAAACCCTGAGCCAGAACCACCCAGTTAATCCACTTCCAAATTCTTGATATTTAGAAATTGAGGTGTTTGCTGTTGCAAGTCACTAAATTTTGAGCTAATTTGTGGTACAGTAATCAATAACAGTGCATGTGTCAACCTTTGTGCTCAGGGAAACCAGGTGATACAATTGGATGCCCCACCAGAACCAGAATCAAATTGAATGGTATGGAGTCAGTGGCAGTTTCCCAAAGGAAAGTTGGGGTGTTAATACAAGAAAAATGCAGATCTTTCTTACCCTTGAAAGGTTGCTAGACAATCCAAAAGCTGCCTAATGCCATCCCTCACAGAAGAAGTTCTACCAACTGCCAAGCCTTCAAACTTTCCCAGGGGGACCTGAAGGTTAGTGATAGACTGGGCCTGGGCTCTATTTCCTACTACTACCACTACTACTAGAAGAGTAATTATAAAATGGATTAAGTTATCTCCGGTCCTAATTTTCTCTGTTACCAAGGGATTGGATTTTGGGGCTAGCTGCATGACCATGGTCATGCTACCTCTCTAAGATTCATGTTCGGAGATCCAAGATGGTGGACTAGAGGGAAGCTGCATTCCTTGTCTCTCCTAACTTGGGTTTCAAGCAGAGGAAAATCTCTGTGAGACAGTCTTTGCTCCTCATCAATCCCCTGCTGTTTACCCCATTTGTCTACTTTTATCACCTACAGTCTGCCAGCGTATCGACTACATTTTGAGTGCAGATTGCTCACTGACTGCTGCCTATTGTGCTATTTGCCTGTTTGCCTGCCTCTGGCCTGCCTATCACCTGTCTTTTACCTACCCATTACCCACTGACTGGCCCGCAGACTGCCAGCGGATGACCAGCTGCCTGCTGTTGCCTGGAAGTCCACTGTCACAGTACCTGCAAGTTTGGTTACACATGGCTGCTGTCATTTTGGGAAAACAACCAGAACCTGCAGGACCCCTGACCCAACTGACTGCACCCGCCTCTAGGATCCCACATCCTGACCAACCACACCCTGCCTACAGGACCCCGAGCCTGACTGATCTTGCCCTTCCTCCAGGGCCCCCAGCCTGACCTGTGGACACCCCACATGAACTTGGTGCCCACGCCCTACACTGCAGCTCCCCATTTGCCAACACATTTGGAAGTCAGTGTGTCCATCTTGGATTATCCTGGAAGTGGAGACTGTCATTAGGTGGGGCAAATCCCATCCTGAGATGCCTGCTGGAGACTGGAAGCTCATTGTCAGGTACCTCTCATGCATCAGGCTACTGAAGACTGGGAGGTCTGAATAGTATATGTTGGTTATAGTATAGGGGGGTTTTTTTCCTCCTTTTGGAAATTTTTTGTTTTTGAACTGGGGATTGAACTCAGGGGCACTTGGCCACTGAGCCACATCCCCAGCCCTATTTTGTATTTTATTTAGAGACAGGGTCTCACTGAGTTGCTTAGGCCTTGCTAAGTTGCTGAGGCTGGCTTTGAACTCGTGATCCTCCTGCTTCAGCCTCCCGGGTCCCTGGGATTACAGGCGTGCACCACCACACCCAGCCAGAAAATTTTTAAGTTTTTTTTCTTTATTTTTCTTGCCCTCTATTTTCCTTTTGTTTACCTGTTTCCTCAGAGTCTCTTTCTCCCTTTTCTTATGCTAACAACCAACTTCTTTTGACTACACTTTCATTCTTCCTATGATCTAGAACTTCTTTATACTCTTTTCTTTTCCCATTAACAGCTACATCCTATACCCATCCCCATCTTCTTTGACTTCCATTAGAAACTTCAGACTTCATTGCAAATCTATTTATTATACTGTAGAAAATAATTGAACTCATCCTCTCTGTGTATTATGACAATATTGTTAACGTCTTCATAGGGGCTATTTGGTTTAGGGCTGTATATTGTCTGTACCGGGTGCTGCTAATATTGATCTCCCCCTTAAAGAAGAGGTTTTGGAAACCTGCAGGGTCATTATAAGTGTATAGCGGTGAAACTGCAATACCCTAGACCTGCACTGTTAGAGAGGAAGATTCGTGAACAACATGAGAAAACAAAGGAAGAAGGTGTTCCAAACAAACCAAGATACTATATTAATAGAATCCAATGACAGCATGGTAAAAGAAATGTCAGAAAAGGAGTTCAGAATATATATAATTAAAATGATTCATGAAGCAAAGGATGAGATAAGAGACCAAAAGCAGGCAATGAATGATCACTCCAAAAAGTAGTTGAAAGAGCAACTGCAGGAAGCAAAAGGTCACCTCAACAAAGAGATAGAGATTCTGAAAAAGAACCAAACAGAAATCCTTGAAATGAAGGAAACAATAAACCAAATCAAAAACTCAAAGGAAAGCATCACCAACAGACTAGATCACTTGGAAGACAGAACCTAAGACGATGAAGACGAAATACTGAATCTTGAAAATAAAGTTGCCCAAACAGAGAAGCTGGTAAGAAATCATGAATGGAACATCCAAGAACTATGGGATATCATGAAAAGACCAAATTAAAGAATTATCAGAATTGAGGAAGGCACAGGGATACAAACCAAAGGAAAGAACAACCTATTCAATGAAATAATATCAGAAAATTTCCCAAACCTGAAGAATGAAATGGAAAATCAACTACAAGAGGCTTACAGAACACCAAATGCACAAAATTACAACAGACCAACACCAAGGCACATTATAATGAAAATGCCTAATGTACAAAAAAAAGATAGGATTTTAAAGGCTGTGAGAGAAAAGCATCACAATACATATAGGGGGAAAACAATACAGATATCAGCAGATTTCTCAACCCAGACCCTAAAAGCTAGAAGAGTCTGGAACAATATATTTCAAGCTCTGAAAGAACATGGTTGCCAATCAAGAATCCTATATCCAGCAAAACTAACCTTCATATTTGAAGATGAAATAAAGTCCTTCCATGACAAACAAAAGTTAAAGGAATTTACACATAGAAAGCCTACACTACAGAACATTCTCAGCAAGATATTCCATGAGGAAGAAACGAAGAACAACAATGTAAGTCATCAAAGGGAGGAATTATCCTAAAAGAAAAGCCAATTAAAGGAGAAACCAAGTCACGTTAAAAACCAAATCTAAGCCAAAATGATTGGGAATACAAATCATATCTCAATAATAACCCTGAATGTTAACGGCCTAAATGCATCAATCAAAAGACATAGACGGGCAGATTGGATTAAAAAGAAAGACCCAACAATATGCTGCCTTCAAGAGACTCATCTCATAGAAAAGGACATCCACAGGCTAAAGGTGAAAGGATGGGAAAAAAACTACCACACACGTGGATTCAGTAAAAAAACGGGGGTTTCCATCCTTGGGTAAAGTGGACTTCAAGCCAAAGTTAGTCAGAAGGGATAAAGAAGGTCACTTCATACTGCTTAAGGGAACCATAAATCAGGAAGACATAATGATCATACATATTTATGCCCCAAACAACGGTGTATCCATGTACATCAAACAAATCCTTCTCAATTCCAGAAATCAAATAGACCACAACACAATAATTCTGGGTGACTTTAACACACCACTGTCACCACTGGATAGATCTTCCAAACAAAAACTAAACAAAGAAACCATAGAATTCAATAACACAATCAACAACAGACTTAACAGACATATATAGAATATTCCATCCATCAATGAGTGAATACACTTTCTTCTTAGCAGCACATGGATCCTTCTCTAAAATAGACCTTATGAAATGCCATAAAGCAGCCCTTAGTAAATGCAAAAAAATAGAGATACTACCTTGTATTCTATCAGATCATAATGGAATGAAATTAGAAATCAATGACAAAATAAAAAACAGAAACTACTCCAACACCTGGAGACTAAGTAATATGCTATTGAATGAAGCATGGATAACAGAAAACATTAGGGAAGAGATTAAAAAAAAAACTTGGAGGTAAATGAGAATGATGATACAGCATATCAAAATCTCTGGGACACTATGAAAGCGGTATTAAGAGGAAAATTCATTTCATGGAGTACATTCAAGAAAAGAATAAAAAGTCAACAACTTAATGACCTAACCTTGCATCTCAAAGCCCTAGAGAAAGAAGAAGAGAACAACACCAAAAGTAGTAGAAGACAGGAAATAATTAAAATCAGAGCTGAATCAATGAAATTGAAACAAAAGAAACAATTCAAAAAATCGACAAAACAAAAAGTTGGTTCTTTGAAAAAGTAAACAAAATAGATAAACCCTTAGCCACACTAACAAAGAGAAGGAGAGAGAAAACTCAAATTACTAAAATTCATGATGAAAAAGGAAATATCACGACAGACACCACTGAAATACAAAACATAATTAGAAGCTACTTTGAAAATCTATACTCCAACAAAATAGAAAATCCCAAAGACATCGACAAATTTCTAGAGATATATGATCCTCCTAAACTGAACCAGGAGGACATACACAATTTAAACAGATCAATTTCAAGCAATGAAATAGAAGAAGTCATCAAAAGTCTACCAACCATGAAAAGCCTCAGACCAGACAGATTCTCAGCTGAGTTCTATAGGACCTTCAAAAAGAATTTATACCAATGCTCCAAAAAGTATTTCATGAAATAGAAAAGGAGGGAACCCTTCCAAATTCATTCTATGAATCTAGTATCACTCTGATACCAAAATCAGACAAAGACACATCTAGGAAAGAAAACTTTAGACCAATGTCTCTGATGAATTTAGATGCAAAAATCCTTAACAAAATTCTGGCAAATCACTTACAAAAACATATTAACAAGATAGTGCACCATGATCAAGTGGGGTTTATCCTAGGGATCCAAGGTTGGTTCAACATTTGGAAATCAATAAATGTAATTCATCACATCAATAAACTTAAGGTTAAGAATCATAAGATTATTTCAATAGATGCAGAGAAAGCATTTGACAAAATACAACACCCCTTCATGCTCAGAACACTAGAAAAAATAGGGATGGTATGAACATACCTCAACATTGTAAAGGCTATTTATGCTAAACCCACAGCCGACATCATTCTTTTTTAAAAAATATTTTTAGTTGTAGATGGACACAATACCTTTATTTTCTTTCTTTCTTTTTTTATGTGGTGCTGAGGATGGAACCAAGGACCTTGCACGTGCTAGGTGAACACTCTACCACTGAGCCACAACCCCAGTCGCCCAACATCATTCTTTTTTTTCTTTTTTGGCGGTGCTGGGAATTGAACCCAGGGCATTGTGCTTGGCAAGGCAAGCACTTTACCAACTGAGCTATATCCCCAGCCCCCAACATCATTCTTAATTGGAGAAAAACTGAAAGCATTCCCTCTAAAACTGGAACAAGACAGGATGCCTACTGTCACCACTTCTATTCAACATCATGTTTGAAATACTAGCCAGAGCAATTAGACCACAGAAATTAAAGGAATATGAATAGGAAAAGAAGAACTCAATCTGTCACTATTTGCCAATGACATGATTCTATATTTAGAGGATCTAGAAAACTTTGAGACCTAATAAATGAATCCAGCAAAATAGCAGGATATAAAACACACATAAATCTAATGCATTTATATTCATAAGCGATGAATCATCTGAAAGAGAAATGAGGAAAACAACTCCATTTGCAATAGCCTCAAAAAAAACCCCCCAAAACTTGGGAATCAATCTAACAAAAGAGGTGAAAGAACTCTGCAGTGAAAACTACAGAACATTAAAGAAAGAAATTGAGGAAGACCTTAGAAGATGGAAAGATCTCCCATGTTCTTGGATAGGCAAAATTAATATAATCAAAATGGCCATACTTCCAAAGGTGCTATACAGATTTAATGCAACTCCAATTAAAATCCCAATGACATTCCCCATAGAAATAGAGAATGCAACCAAGAAATTCTTCTGGAAGAACAAAGGACCCAGAATAGCCAAAGCAATCCTGGGCAGGAGGAGTGATGCAGGAGGTATCACAATACCAGAACTTAAACCCTACTATAGAGCAATAGTAACAAAAACAGCATGGTATTGGCACCAAAATAGATAGGTAGACCAATGGTACAAAATAGAGGACACAGAGACAAACCCACATAAGTACAGTTATCTCATACTAGACAAAGGTGCCAAAAACATACAATGGAGAAAAGATAGCCTCTTCAACAAATGGTTCTGGGAAAACTGGAAATCCATATGCAGTAAAATGAAATTAAACCCATATCTCTCACCCTGTACAACACTCAACTCAAAATGGATCAAGGACCTAGAAATTAGACCTGAGACCCTTCACCAAATAGAAGAAAAGTAGGCCCGAATCTTCATCATGTTGACTTAGGATCAGACTTCCTTAACGAGATTCCCAGAGCACAAGAAATAAAAGCAAGAATCAATAAATGGGACAGATTCAAACTAAAAAGCTTTATCTCAGCAAAGGAAATAATCAATAGTGTGAAAAGAGAGCCTACAGAGTGGGAGAAAATATTTTTCATGCACACTTCAGAGCACTGATCTCCAAAATTTATAAAGAACTTAAAATACTTTATACCAATACAAAGAACCCAATCAATAAATGGGCTAAGGAACTGGGCAGACACTTCACAGAAGAAGATATATAGGTGATCAACAAATATATGAAAAAGGGCTCATCATCTCTAATAATTCGAGAAATGCAAATTAAAACCACCCAAAGATTTCATCTAACTCCAATTAGAATGGCTATCATCAGGAACACAAGCAATAAGAAGTACTGGCGTGGATGTGGGGAAAAAGGCACACTCATACATTGCTGGTGAAGTTGGAAATTGGTGCAGCCACTCTGGAAGCAATATGGAGATTCCTCAAAAAACTTGGAATGGAACCACCATTTGACCCAGCTATCCCACTCCTTGGCCTCTACCCAAAGGACTTAAAGTCAGCATACTACAATAATGCAGCCACATCAATGTTCATAGCTGCTCAATTCACAATAGCTAGATCGTGGAACCAACCTGGATGCCCTTCAACTGATGAATAGATAAAGAAACTGTCGTATATATACACAATGAAATATTACTCAGCCATAAAGAAGAATAAAATTATGGCATTTGGTGGTAAATGGGTGGAGTTGGAGAATATCATGCTAAGTGAAATAAGCCAAGCCCAAGAAACCAAAGGCTGAATGTTTTCTCTGATCAGTGGATGATGATACATAATGGAGAGGGGGGAAGGGGGAACAAGAGAATGGAGGAACTTTGTTTTTTTTTTGTTTTTTTTTTGTTTTTGTTTGTTTGTTTGTGGTGCTGGGGATTGAACCCAGGGCCTTGTGCTTGCAAGGCAGGCACTCTACCAACTGAGCTATATCCCCAGCCCTGGAGGAACTTTGGATGGTGTAGAGGAAAATGGGGTGGGCGGGGGGTGGGGGAAGGAAAGATAGTAGACTGAGACAGACAGTATTACCCTATGTATGTGTATGATTACATAAATGGTGTGAATCTACATTGTGTACAACCATAGAAATGAAAAGTTGTACCCCATTTGTGTACACAAAATAAAAAAAATGTTTTTTAAAGATTTAAAGGCAACTCAGTCACCTTGGCCCATGTTAACTAGTTCTAAATGGAACTTGTTTTTATGGATTTTATGGCTATGGACTTTGCTTTTAATTACCCTATTTTCTGTATGTTTTCTCTCACGTGGAAGCTAGAGAGGAAAGAGCAAAAGAAAGGTGGTGGGAGGATCTGGTGAAAATCAAAGGCAAATCAGTAGAGTAGAGGAAAAGGATGGGGGAAAGAAGGGGGATCAGAAAGGGGAAATAATATTGGCCAAATTTTATTGTTATATTGTGTGCATGTACAAATATGTAACAACAAATCCCACCATTATGTACAATAATAGTGCACAAATAAAAAATATGGAAATCAAGAAAGAAAAAAAAGACTCAGTTTCTTCATCTATAAAATGGAGTGACAGTTGCATCCCTTGGGTGACAGTGAGGATTAAATGTAGAATAGAGCCTACCAGAACTTTCCACTTGATGAATCCCATTTAAGTGTTCACTCTTAGATCATAGATATTTGCATTAAGCTAAATAATTGAAGTATGCTCGCCTCGGCTTCACTCTGTCGCGGGGGTAACGGCGCAATGCCAGGAGACAGGCACCGGGAACCAGTGAAGGAACAGAGGAGTTGTGAGCTCTCTGTTGATTCGTTTATTTAGGAAATGTTTTGCCCTTAAGTAGACAATTAAGATTTATTACTTGTTTACCCTTATGCTAATTGGGGTTTGAAACTGTGCCCAATCATGTAACATCCAGGTATGCAAAGTAAGGATTGTACCACATCCAATCATGTTTCCACTAATATCTAATTGTGTCTTTCCTCTGGGGTCCAATCTGGACCCCCTAAGGTTTCCCTGGCAACAGTTATGCTAATTTTGGGGAAGTGGTCTGCTCCACTGGCCTCTTAGAACGGAAAGCTCCTTCCTGCAGGTTTTCCTGTCAGGCCTGTGTAGTGTAGGTCTCCCTTACACACTCGCTGAAGTCACAGCTGCCAGCCAAGTGCCAGGGGCTTCTCCTACAAATAATGCCCTCCAAAAATGTCAATTACAACCTCTGGGATTTGGGAATGCTAGTTTATATTGCAAAGACTTTCAGATGTGATTAAACTAAGAAACCTAAGATGAGAAGATTATGATGGATTATCTGGATTCATCCAAAATGCAATCACAAGGGTCCTTGTGATTTAAGAGGGAGGCAGATGATCATGCCCACATGGAGGAGGAAAAGGCACTGTGACCACAGAGACAGGTTGGAGTAATGTTGCTGCAAGCTCAGGAATGCCAACAGCCACCAGAAGCTAGAAAAGGAAAGGAACAGATGTTCCCCTAGGGCCTCCAGATGGAGGAAACTTGATCTCAGCCCAATGAACTGATTTCAAACTTCTGCCTGTGGAACTGTAAGAGAATAAATTTCTATTTTAAGCCAAAAAAATTTGTAATAGTTGCAGTAGCCCTAAGAAACTAATATAGTATTTTTAAAAAACCACCTGTACTTTACCAGTCCATAATACACGATATGAAGGAAGATGTAGAAATAGAGGTGATTTAGAAATTAGAGCTCTTCAGTGTTCCTGACCTTTCCTACTAAATATATAGAAAAATCCTACATTACAGAAATGCAGATATTCACTTTTACTTTGCAAGCTAGAAAGATAAGAGAACTTGTTAGAAACTTTATTTGAAAGTTCTAAAGAGGAACAAAGGGATGTTAAAAAAATTTAAGTGGTATTCATGCTTCCTTACTACCAAATGACACCAATGGCACCTCCTCTCCTAAAAACCCAACAACTTTAAATTGTATTAGCACACTTATTTTGAATTTGTTTTCTGACAGCCCTCTTTAGAATGCATCTTTATCAACTCATTGTTATCGCTCTCAAATTTTCGTAGTCTTAACATTACTGTTAGTAAAAATGCTCAGTGGAGCAAAGATTCATCTAAGCCATCTATTTTTTCCATATTTTTATTGGTTCGTCATAGTTGTACATAATGGTGGGATTTGTTACATATTCGTATGTGCACACAATATAACAATACAATTGGTTAATATCATTCCCCAGTATTCCTCATTTCCCTCCCTTCCTAAGCCAACTATTTAAAAATCTCATTTGTAGTCTTCTATTTTAGAAATGTAATTAAAATCATCTACAGCAGCTTGAATTCTCACTGGATATAATCTCTGTAGGCCAATGGTTTTTGTGGATTCTGTTTAATTTTATATTAATTACAAGTTCCATCTAAGTATAATTCCTACTTTGAGGTCTTTTACCTACCCTCCATGCCTTGATATTCAAAGATAGACCTAACAGTGATTGCTGTGTATGCTGATTGAGCTTATGTTTTTCTGAGTACTATCAGGCAGCACGGTGGTGTAGAAAATTTGAATATATACCTTAAAATTCATCTTGTCTGGGGGACTCATCCCAGCAAATATTATCCCCATTGATGGAATGTACAGTTCCCATGTCTTAGTTCTCACCAGGCCAACCTATTCAGGTATTATGGTTTAGATATGAGGTATCCTCCAAAACTCACGCATACGACAATGTGGGAAGGTTTAGAGTTGGAACAGTTGGGTTCCAAGAGTTTTAACCTAATCAGTGCATTAATGCCCTTATATGGATTAACTGGGTGGTAACTGTAGGCAGGTGGAGAATGACTGGAGGAAGTGGTTACTGGGGGTGTGACTTAAGGGTTTATATTTTGCCCCTGGTTAGTGGAGCTCTCTTTACTTCCTGGTACCATGTCCTGAGTTTTCCTCTTTGCTTTCCTCCCCTATGGTGTGCTGCTTCATGTCTGGACCAGAGCAATGGAGTTGACCATCTATGAACTGAGACCTCTGAAACTGTGAGCACCAAATAAACATTTCCTTCTGTTATGGTTTGGGTGTGAGGCGTCCCCCAAAAGCTCACTTGTGAGACAATGCAATTAGGTTCAGAGGAAAAATGATTGGATTGTGAGAGTCTTAACCCAATCAGTGAATTAATCCCCTGATAGGGATGAACTGAGTGGTAACTGAAGTGGTAGGGTGTGGCTGGAGGAGGTGGGAATTTTGGTGTGGCTATGGGGTATCTATTTTGTATCTTGATAGTGGAGACTTTCTCTGCTCCCTGATCACAATGCGAACAGCTTCCCTCTGCCACACTCTTCCACCATGATGTTCTGCCTCACCTTGAGCCCTGAGGAATGGAGCTGGCCTTCTACGGACTAAGACCTCTGAAACTGTGAGTCCTCAAATAAACCTTTTCCTCCTAAAATTGTTCTGGTCAGATCTTTTAATCACAGCAGCAAAATAGCTGACTAAAGCATCTTCTAAAATTGTTCTTGTCAGATCTTCTGGTCACAGCAGTGAAAAAGTTGACTGAAATACCTGGGTGCCAGGGCAGAGTCTGTTGGAAGTGCAGGCACAGTTGCCTGGGTGTTGAACAGACAATAGTCCAGATGGTACAACCATAAAGACAGCAACTCCTGCTCCTCATTGAGATCTAATTGTTGTGTTTGGATACCAAAAATGGAAGCAGATTCTACCTTTCCTATTATGGCTTCCCACTAATGACATAATGATGGAGTGAATGTCAAAACTTCTAAAGCTTAAAAATCCTGATTTCACAGTAATTAAGCTCCTTTAAAATCATCAGGACCATGTGATGCAATAAAAAGGAGGTGGATGCAAGAGGTACAAGCCTAGCAGAAGCTGTATCAGACAAAAGAGAAAGACAGTCATATATCCAAAATACAGACCACATATGGTAGGTGGGTAGGCTTATATATCAAATTATGATCTTCGGTGTTTGAAACTGCTGAGTCTTGATGCCTTCATCTTATGGATGCTGAAGCTTCAGCATGACTTTTAATCTTTGGCTGAATGCATATTAGGCCAAATGCTATTTATCTTCTGTGGCTGCCTCTGTTTTTTGGTTTGTGTTCAATTTGTTCTAAACTGGAAATAAAATTATATTTAGCTGGGCGTGGTGTCGCACGCCTGTAATCCCAGCACTTGGGAGGCTGAGGCAGGAGGATCGTGAGTTCAAAGCCAGCCTCAGCAACTTAGTGAGGCCCTAAGCAACTCAGTGAGACCCTGTCTCTAAATAAAATACAAAATAGGGCTGGGATGTGGCTCAGTGGTGGAGTGCCCCTGGGTTCAATCCCCAGTACCAAAAAAAATATATATATATATATTTAAAGATAACCATTCAAGGTCAGAGGGTTATTGGATAGTAGGGGAAGAGGAAGTCCTTGAAGCCAGACAGATCCTCCCACTCTGCCATACTACTTGCCCTAGAAGTGAGACATTGATTCATCGTGTAACTCACTACTCAATAGAAAACTCAAGGCAATACAAGGAGGCAGGTTGTTAGTTAAAATGATCTAATAATATTTTCTCCAATGATCACTGAAGTAATCACCACATCTAATAATTACAATTAACTTCATTAATGACTATACCAGTGACTTTATGGTTGAGCTGAAGTGTACCTCTGCATTCTCTATAATGAAAAAGTCTGTTAAACTAATTAATAGTGCAAACAAGATTATTGAGTGGAGAGGCTGTTTTCAATCCCTTTAGAGGCAACCATTTACATATCATGTGTAAACACTTGATATGATAAATATAAGCACTCAGTATGTTGATGGCAAAAATTTTTATCTGTTTGCTAAAATTGATTATGAACCTAATTACATATGCTATTTATTCTTGTAAGCATGAAAACTCTGCTTTAGATCAAAATATTCCTACTCTTCTATAAAGCAAATATGCTACTATTACCTCAACGTAGTTATTTATGGGCTATTTCTAGAGTAATACAAGTCTATCCTAACCATCTCATTTTATGAACGAGTAAACTCTGGCTTAAAAGCTAAAGCGAACTGGGCATGATGTTGCACACCTGTATTCCTAGCTATTCAGGAGGCTGAAGAATGGGGATCACGAATGCAAAATAAAATTTAGACAAAGGGCTGGCAAAAATTTAGAAATGTACCTCTACAGCACTCATGTGTTCATTCCCCAATAACTGACACACACGCGCGCGCACACACACTTTAATGATAGAATACACATCATTCTATGAAAATTGGGTTATTATCATAGATTTGGAGAGCTCTTTCATGAGTACAAAGAAGAGTCAAAGTCATTGGCACTTTCCTGCTACTGCTGTCCTTGTACATTATTTCTACCATCTATTCCACCGACACAAGTTTGGGTGGGGTCAATTGGTACTTGGTAAGCATTTCAACCTCCTTCTCGTGGCTATGCCATACCATAGGAGTTAGAAAGCTAAAAACTACATTCCCTATCATCCTCTCTGATTATACAGGTTCTGCCACGTAAACTGTGAAAGGTGGAGGTGAGGTGGTAGCCATCTTCCTGTTGCTTTTGTGTTACTGCTGGCAATCACAATCCTGGAGACATGGGATTTTATGCATTTGAGATCTGAGGTCCAATTAGCTTCATGGATGTCAAGAGGTTGTTGTAGTCATGAAAAATAGATTTTAGATATGTATCCAATCATTAACAATAGCAATCCCGGGCTCTTCATTTTCTCCTTCACAGCACTATGCTATCTGGCCATTCAGGCAAAGATGATCTCTAGTACACTTTTTTATTGCTTTCAGCTATTCTGGGTTGCTCTAGGACAGCTGGAGGACTCAGAGCTCTATGCCTGTCTCAACCCTCTCCCCATACTCCCTGCAAATGAAAGTTGGTGAGGGTCCTGGGAGATTTAGTTGCAAAATAAACTATGTATCATTTCAGGAGAGAAAACAATCTTCTCTATAATACGAAATTGGATAGAGAGCACAGGAAAAAAATTATGGTGTCCCTTGAAAACTTTTGTATTTGATCTGGTAAGAAAAAGGGCACAAGTGTTTTTAGCATCAAGATGGTGGTGTTTTCGAAAGATAAATCTAGCAAAAAATAGAGAAGAAGGTAGAATCAGGTAAACCATCTAGGAGGATATTTTGATAGAGCAGTCATTCATTTATTCATTTGACAAATACTTATCAAGTTATTATGACTCCCCAGACATTGCACCAGATGCTGAGAATACAACCAAAGCAAGATAGTCCCTGCCTGGGAAAAGCTTATAGTAATTAAGTGAGAAATGACACTCTAGTGTATTAAATGCTAAATAGAGGATACTATGAAAAGACAACTAGAGAGGGCAACACAGAAGCTCACAATTGAAAGATAAGTCTTCTCTGTGCAGGGAAGAGCATATTCAAAGACTTGAAGATGAGAAATCAAACTGCTTTGAGAAACAGAAAGAATTTCGGTTATGTCTAGACCCTCTGAGGTGGAGAGCAGGGAGGAGATGAAAATGAGGAGAGATGAGGTTGGACAGAAAGAAGCTTGAAGGGCTTTCCAAACCCATTCAGGAGTCAGAATTCCTCTTATGAGCAACAGGAAGGCACTTAAGCAGAGCAGCGACATGATTACATTACATTGTGGAAGATCCTCCCGCCTGCCATATGGAAAATGGATTGGAGGGGAGGAAACTCCTCTCTGAGCTCCAGAGAGCATCTGGAAGGCTGCTACCAGAGGCCAGGGAATCTTGTCCCTATGGCCTAGATTAGGGCAATGGAAGGAACCCAAAGCACACTTCATTTCAAAGACGGGCCTTCAAGATATTCCTTTGTACCTTTCTTCTAAAGAATAACTTTTCAAATTGAGTAAGTGAAAATGTGGGCTGGATACACCTCTCTCATCTGTCCACATTGAAGTGGCCTAACCATTGGGTACCTATTAATAGACACTACCACACTCTTCATGACAACTGCTGCAACAAATGGCTTAGGGTCATAGAGAATATAATTAATTCCCTATAGGAAGTCTTAGAAAATCAAATCCACTATGCAATGCCAAAAGTCTACCTCATTTCTCCAACTGAAATCCTAATTTGTAAAAGGCAGGGATTGTGGTTTGAGATGACCCTGAACAGGAAAGAAGTCAGCTCATAGAGGTCATTCTAAGGACTTTTTTCCTTTTCTGAAGAACAATGGGAAGCCATGGAGGGATACTAAGTAGGGAATTGACATAATCAGACATGCATTTTTTCATATTAAAAAACTGTTTTTAAAAACTTTTTTGGGGTGCTAAGAATTAAACCCAGGGTCTCACAATGCTAATCACATGTTCTACCTCTGATCTCTATCCCCAGCCCCTAAAACCTTAAAACCTTTTTTTTTTTGGTACTGGGGATTGAACCCAGGGGCACTCGACCACTGAAGCCACATCCCCAGCCCTATTTTGTATTTTATTTAGAGACAGGGTCTCACTGAGTTGCTTAGGGCCTCGCTAAGTTGCTGAGGCTGGCTTTGAACTCTCGATCCTCCTGCCTCAGCCTCCCAACCCCTGAAACCTTTTTAATAAAAAGTTGCAACATACTGAAAAGTGTAGATAACAAGGGTAACGAATCATGATATACATATGACTCTAATTAACACTTATTAATATTTAGCACACTTCATTATTACTTTTTCTTCTCTTTCTCCATTTTTTTTTTTTTTTTTTTGCAATACTGGGGATTGAACCCAGGGCCTTGTGCTTGACAGGCAAGCACTCTATCAATTGAGCTATATCCCCAGCCCCTTTCTCCTTTTTAAACTGAAATATTTAAAAGTAAATAGACCTTATAGCATTCAACCTTCAGTGCACCTAACAAATACGAATGATTTCTCACATAACAATATCATTATCACATCTAATAAAATTAACAGTAATTCCTTTTTTTAGTTTTAATTTAAATTTAAATTTTTTTTATTTTTACAGACTGCATTTTGATTCATTGTACACAAATGGGGTACAACTTTTCATTTCTGTGATTGTGCATGATATAGATTCATACCATTCATGTAATCATACATGTACATAGGGTAATGATGTTTGTCTCGGTCTACCATTGAAAAATGGTGGAACAATAATTCCTTAACATCAACGTGTTAACTTTGCATCACTGTCACCAAAATACCTGACAATAACAATTTAGAGGAGGAAAAATTTATTTTGGGCTTATGGTTTCAGAGGTTCAGTACATGGTCAGCAGTCTTTAAGGCAGAAGCATCATGGTGGAAGGAAGTGCCAGAGGAAAACTTCTCAGCTCACAGCAGCTGGGAAACAGGGACAAGATACAATCCAAGGACACACCCCCAGTAACCTACTTCCTCCAGCTATACCTCACCTGCCTATAATTACCACCCAGTAACCCATTCAAAACCACTGATGAGGTTACAGCTCTCAAAATCTAATCAAAGCCTAACACGTGAGCTTTTGGGTGGGATTAAACATCCAAACCATAACAATCATCTAATACAGAGGCCATATTCAAATTCCCAAAGTGTCTCAAAAATGCCTTAAAAATTGGTTTCTTTGATGACTCAAAGACCTAAACAAGTTCTACACATTGTGTTTGTTCTATTAAATCCCTTTTACTTTGCAACAGTCTTCCCTCCTCCTTTTTGTTTTTTGCCATTGACTTGAGGAAGAAACCAAGCTCATTATCTTGTGGAATATTCTATCCTCTGAAGTGGTCTGGTTGCTTCCACATGATGGTGTTTAACTTGTTATTCTATCCCCTATATTTATTCTAAACTACAAGTTAGATCTTGCCTTGATTGGTTTGATGCTTTGGAGAATTGTTTATTTCATAGGCACTTCCTGTGCACTTCCTTTTTTTTTTTAAAAAAATAGTTTTTTAGATGTTGATGGACCTTTATTACATATTTCCATGTGGTGCTGAAAATCAAACCCAGTGCCTCACACATGCTAGGCAAGCACTGTACCGCTGAGCTACAACCTCGGCTCCATGTGCACTTCCTTTTGATTCACAGCAATAGGCATATAATGTCTGCTATCCCCTTTAACATTGACTAGGGGGTTCAGGTGATGACAATCTGATCCAGTCATTGTAAAGATGTTTGTCCTTTTTAAACAGTGAATAATCAGAGGGGTGATACTTTGGCACCCTGATAATGTCTAGTTCCATGGTGATCTTTCCTATAATGGTTTTAATGTCCCTTGCTGATTATTAGCTGCATCAGTTATTTCATTAGGAGTGTCAAATGGTGATTTTATAGTTCTACCATTCCTGTGTATTAGTTGGAATTCTGTAAAGAACTTCCTTCCAGGGCTGAGGTTGTGGCTCAGTGGTAGAGCACTTGCCTAGCATGTGTGAGGCACTGGGCTCGATTCTCAGTACCGCATATAAATAAAAATAAAGGTCCATCAATAACTAAAAGAAATTTAAAAAAAAGAACTTCATTCCATCAACTGGGACATTTGGCAATCCAAAATAGGATTAGACAGTGGTTCTTTTTTTAATTTTGATTCATTGTACACAAATGGAGTACATTTTTCTGGTTGTACATGAAGTAGAATCTTACTATTTGCATATTCATACATGTACATAAGGTAATGATGTTTGTCTCATTCTATTATCTTTCCTTCCCCACCCCCCTCCCCACACTTCATTTCAGTCTACACAATCCATCCTTCTTCCATTTTTCCTTTACCTCCCCCCACACCCATTATGTGTCATCAGTAACTTATCAGAGAAATCATTCGGCCTTTGGTTTTTTAGGATTGGCTTATTTCACTTAGCATGATATTCTCCAGCTCCATCCATTTACCTGCAGATGCCATAATTTTATTATTCTTTATGGCTGAATAATATTCCATTGTGTATATATACCACAGTTTCTTTATCCATTCATCTATTGAAGGGCTTCTAGGTTGGTTTCACAATCTAGCTATTGTGAATTGAGCTGCTACAAACATTGATGTGGCTGCGTCACTGTAGTATGCTGATTTTAAGTCCTTTGGGTATAGGCCAAGGAGTGGGAGAGCTGGAGCAAATGGTGGTTCCATTCTAAGTTTTCTAAGGAATCTCCATACTACTTTCCAGAGTGGCTGCACCAATTGGCAACCCCACCAGCAATGTATGAGTGTACCCTTTTCCCCACATCCTTGCCAACACCTATTGTTGCTTGTATTCTTGATAACAGACATTCTAATTGGGGTGAGATGAAATCTTAGGGTAGTTCTGATTTGCATTTCTCTTATTACTAGAGATGTTTAACATTATTTCATATATCTGTTGATCGCTTAGTAGATCCTCTTCTGTGAGGTGTCTGCTCGTTTCCTTAGCCCACTTATTGGCTGGGTTATTTGTATTCTTGATGTAAAGTTTTTGAGCTCTTTATAGATTTTGGATATTAGTGTTCTATCTGAAGTGTGTGTGGAAGATTTTCTTCCACTCTGTAGGCTCTCTCTTCACATTGTTGATTGTTTCCTTTGCTGAGAAAAAGCTTTTTAGTTTGAATCTGTCCCATTTATTGATTCTTTGCTTTTATTTCTTGTGCTCTGGGGGTCATGTTAAGGAAGTCTGGTCCTAACCCGATATGATGAAGATTTGGACCTACTTTTTCTTCTATTAGGTGCAGGGTCTCTAGTCTAATTCATAGGTCCTTGATTGATTTTGAGTTGAGGTTTGTGCAGGGTGAGAGATAGGGGTTTACTTTCATTTTGCTGCATATAGATTTCCAGTTTTCCCAGCACCATTTGTTGAAGAGGCTATCTTTTCTCCATTGTATATTTTTGGCACCTTTGTTAAGTATGAGATAAGTGTATTTATGTGGGTTTGTCTCTGTGTCCTCTATTCTGCACCATTGGTCTACTTGCCTATTTTGATGCCAATACCATGCCATTTTTCTTACTATTGCTCTGTAGTATAGTTGAAAGTCTGGTATTATGATACCACCTGCTTCACTCTTCCTGCTAAGGATTGCTTTAGCTATTCTGGGTCTCTTATTCTTCCAAATGAATTTCATAATTGCTTTCTCTATTTCTATGAGGTCCGTCATTGGGATTTTAATTGGAATCGCATTGAATTTGTATAGCACTTTTGGTAGTATGACCATTTTGACAATATTTATTCTGCCTATCCAAGAACATGGGAGATCTTTCCATCTTCTAAGGTTTTCTTTCTTTTTTTTTTTTTTTTTTTTTGCGGTGCTGGGGATTGAACCCAGGGCCTTGTGCTTGCAAGGCAGGCACTCTACCAACTGAGCTATATCCCCAGCCCCTAAGGTTTTCTTTAATTTCTTTCTTTAGTGTTTTGTAATTCTCATTGTAGAGGTCTTTCAACTCTTTTGTTAGATTGATTCCCAGGTTTTTATCTTTTTTGAGGCTATTGTGAATGGGGCAGTTTTCTAATTTCTCTTTCAGAGGATTCATCACTTATGAATAAGAATGCACTAGATTTATGAGTATTGATTTTATATCCTGCTACATTACTGAATTCATTTATGAGTTCTAGAATTTTTCTGGTGGAATTTTTTGGCTCCTCTAAATATAGAATCATATAATCTGCAAATAGTGATAGTTTGAGTTCTTCTTTTCCTATTCATATCCCTTTAATTTCTTTAGTCTGTCTAATTGCTCTGGCTAGAATTTCAAGGACGATGTTGAATAGAAGTGGTGAAAGAGGACATTCCTGCCTTGTTCCAGTTTTTAGAGGGAATGCTTTCAGTTTCTCTCCATTTAGAATGATGTTGGCCATGGGTTTAGCATAGATACCCTTTGCAATGTTGAGGTATGTTCCTACTATCCCTAGTTTTTCTAGTGTTTTGAGCATGAATGGGTGCTGTATTTTATCAGATGCTTTTCCTGCATCTATTGAAATAATCATGTGATTCTTAACTTTAAGCCTGTTGATGTGGTGAATTACATTTATAGGTTTCTGGATGTTGAACTAACCTTGCATCCCTGGGATGAAACCCACTTGATCATGGTGCATTATCTTTTTAATATGTTTTTGTACACAATTTGCTAAAATTTTCTTAAGAATTTTTGCATCTATGTTCATTAGGGATATTGGTCTGAAATTTTCTTTCCTTGATACGTCTTTTTCTGGTTTTGGTATCAGGGTGATATTAGCTTCATCAAATTAGTTTGGAAGGGTTCCCTCCTCTTCTATTTCATGGAATACTTTGAGGAGTATTGGAACAAGTTCTTCTTTGAAGGTCTTGTAGAACTCAGCTGAGAATGCATCTGGTCCTGGACTTTTCTTGGTAGGTAGGTTTTTGATGACTTCTTCTATTTCGTTGCTTGAAATTGATCTATTTAAATTATGTATGTTCTCCAGATTCAGTTTGGGTGGATCATATGTCTCTAGAAACCTGTCGATGTCTTTGAGATTTTCTACTTTTTTGGAGTATAGATTTTCAAAATAGTTTCTAATTATGTTTTGTATTTCAATAGCATCTGTCGTGATATTTCCTTTCTCATCACGAATTTTAGTAATTTGAGTTTTTGCTCTCCTTCTCTTTGTTAGTGTGGCTAAAGGTTTATCAATTTTGTTTATTTTTTCAAAGAACCAACCTTTTGTTTTGTCAATTTTTTAAATTGTTTCTTTTGTTTCAATTTCATTGATTTCCACTCTGATTTGAATTATTTCCTGTCTTCTACTACTTTTGGTGTTGATCTGTTCCTCCTTTTCTAGGACTTTGAGCTGTAATGTGAGGTCGTTTATTTGTTGACTTTCCATTCTTTCATTGAATGCACTCCATGCAATAAATTTTCCTCTTAGTACTGCTTTCATAGTGTCCCAGAGATTTTGATATGTTGTACCATTGTTCTCATTTACCTCTAAGAATTTTTTCATTTTCCCCTGATGTCTTCTGTTATCCATGCACCATTCAATAGTGTATTATATAATCTCCAGGTGTTGGAGTAATTTCTGCTTTTTATTTTATTATTGATTTCTAATTTCATTCCATTATGATCTGATAGAATGCAAGATAGTATGTCTTTTTGTATTTGCTAAGAGTAACTTTGTGGCATAACATATGGTCTCTTTTAGAGAAGAATCCATGTACTGCTGAGAAAGTGTATGCACTCCTTGATGGATGGGATATTCTATATATGTCTGTTAAGTCTAAATTATTGATTGTGTTATTGAGTTCTATGGTTTCTTTGTTCAATTTTTGTTCGGAGGATCTGTCCAATGGTGAGAGAGGTGTATTAATGTCACCTAGTATTTTTGTGTTTTGGTCTATTTGATTCCTGGAATTGAGAAGGATTTGTTTGATGTACATGGATGCACCGCTGTTCAGGGTATAAATATTTATGATTGTTATGTCTTCCTGATTTATGCTTCCCTTAAGCAGTATGAAGCAACCTTCTTTATCCCTTCTGACTAACTTTGGCTTGAAGTCTGCTTTATCTGAAATGAGGATGGAAACCCCTGCTTTTTTACTGAGTCCATGTGCGTGGTATGTTTTTTCCCAACCTTTTACCTTTAGTCTGTAGGCATCTTTTTCTACGAGGTGAGTCTCTTGAAGGCACCTTATTGTTGGGTCTTTCTTTTTTAATCCAATCTGCCAGTTTATGTCTTTTGATTGATGGGTTTAGGCCATTAACGTTCAGGGTTATTATTGAGCTATGACTTGTATTCCCGGTCATTTTGACTTATTTTTGGCTTTTAACTTGACTTGGTTTCTCCTTTAATTGGCTGTTCCTTTAGGGTATTCCCTCCCTTTGATGACTTACATTGTCGTTTTTCATTTCTTCCTCCTGGGATATTTTACTGAGAATGTTTTGTAGTGCAGACTTTCTATTTGTGAATTCTTTTAGCTTGTGTTTATCGTGGAAGGATTTTATTTCATTATCAGATCTGAAGGTAAGTTTTGCTGGGCATAAGATTCTTGGTTGGCATCCATTTTCTTTCAGTGCTTGAAATATGTTGTTCCAGGCCCTTCTTGCTTTTAGGGTCTGGACTGAGAAATCTGGTGATATTCGTATTGGTTTCCCCCTGTAGTAATCTGATGCTTTTCTCTTGTAGCCTTTAAAATTCCATCTTTATTTTGTATGTTAGGTATTTTCATTATAATGTGCCTTGGTGTGGATCTGTTGTGATTTAGTGCATTTGGTGTCCTGTAAGTCTCTTGTATTTGATTTTCCATTTCATTCATCACATTTGGGAAATTTTCTGATATTATTTCATTGAACAGATTTTTCATTCCTTTGGTTTGTATCTCTGTGCCTTCCTCAATCCCAATCATTCTTAAATTTGGTATTTTCATGATATCCCATAATTCTTGGAGGTTCCATTCATGATCCCTTACCATCTTCTCTGTTTGGTCAACTTTGTTTTCAAGATTAAATATTTTGTCTTCATTGTCTGAGGTTCTGTCTTCCAAGTGATCTAGCCTGTTAGTTAAACTTTCTATTGAGTTTTTAATTTGGTTTATTGTTTCCTTCATTTCAAGGATTTCTGCTTGTTTGTTTGTCTTTTTTCAGAATCTCTATCTCTTTATTGAAATGATCTTTTGCTTCCTGCAATTGCTCTTTTAGCTGTTTTTTAGTACGATCATTCATTTCCTTCATTTGCTCTCTTATCTCATCATTCACTTCTGGGATCATTTTAATTATGTACATTATGAACTCCCTTTCTGTCATTTCTTCTGCTATGTTGTCATTGGGTTCTTTTGATATAGCATCTAGGTTTGTTTGGGACACTTTCTTCCCTCGTTTTCTCATGTCTAGTGTTTCTTCCCCTCTAGCAGTGTGAATCCTAGGTATTGGAGTTTCCCTCTAAAGACTTATAGTGTCCCTGCTGATTTCCAATACCTCATCTTGAAGTGAGAGATCAATCTTAGCAGCACATCATATAAACAATATGCATCCTTAATCCAAATAGTCCCTATTAAGATATTAACTGTGTTGTCTTAATAAACAGAGATGAGTTCAAATTATTATCTACAGCATAACCAATAAGTTTGCAATAAGGACTGCAACTTCTAATGGTGGACAAAGAGGATGAGGAGGGGTGTAGGACATAACATTAATGAGATTAGAAGTGAGCCTATAGGTATACTATGTCGTAGGTATAGTGGAAGTGGAATTAAAAGAAATAGGTTGTTAGTATGAGAAAAGGGAGAAAGTCTCCAAGGAAATGGATATATAAGAGGAAGATAGAGTGATAAGAATATTAATAAAAGAAAAAAGTAGGTATATAATGGGTATAATAGGAATAATCATAATAATACAACTAATTTTTAAAAATTTCTTCAATAAAATTATAGTGAACTGTTCAAATCTCCTATTTTTCAATAGCCTGGTGCCTGAGAGGTGCTTGATAGTGCAGTGACCCAAGAAGGGTGCTGTCCCACTACCTCCAGGTCGGGAATAATCAATGCATATGGGCAAAGGTGACCCAGTGTTGATAAATGGTCAGTCGCAGCATGGGCACTAGACTGCAGACCAGGGTGTGGGCCTGGGCACTAGACCAAGGATGGGGGTGTAGACCTGTGCTCGGTGCTGGAGATGCTGGACCTGATGCATGGGCAGGCCTGTGCTCTGCGCTGGGGATTCTTAGACCATGGTTCTTTTACAAAAGAAGTGAGCTCATCTCCCCAAAAAGTACTCATTTACATAGTAAGATGATACTCGTTTGCATTTCATTAGATGTCTCACAAATTCCCAAACACCTTTTGTTCTTATAAACTCCACAATACTTTTTTTTTTTTTTTTTTTTTTTTTTTTTTT
>JAJEJO010049825.1:1322198-1335171 GCA_020662805.1 Glaucomys volans
TTTTATTTAGAGACAGGGTCTCACTGAGTTGCTTAGGGCCTCACTAGTTGCTGAGGCTGGCTTTGAACTCGTGATCCTCCTGACTCAGCCTCCCAAGTGCTGGGATTACAGGCATGCACCACCGCGCCCGGCTTTAACTTCCTTTTAAAACTCTGAACTCCTCAGAACTGAACAATATTCCATGATAGTTGTGCTCAACAAATTAAATGAATGAAACAATGTTAAAAGTTGAGATTTTCTTGTCATTCTTCTCTTGGTATTCTAGTCCTTATACCTTTACAATTTTCTCAATAATATTAATATTTTGTATTTCATAGTGTTTTGAACTTTCATAAGTAGACCAAGAAATGCTGAATAATAAGATTGCCCAATTAGAGAATCAAAAATGGATGCAGGGTTTTCTGACAGCTAATGTAATTTTCCCCCCATGACACAACACTTTTTCTGTAATAGCTTCTACTTTTCAGACGATTAGTTGGGTTAAACAAAAAGAACAAAAACAAACAAACAAAAAAATTTAAAAGCAAATTACACCTAAATGTAAAACTTTGAAAGCTTTCCTTCAAATAGGGAAAAAAGACTAAAATAACTTTTCTTAGCACTGCTAAATCAACATTCCTGAATGTATTAAATATTGTATAATTAAAGATTTATTTAAAGCATTTTAAAAAGAAAATCTTCCATGTAATCCTTCAACTTGGTATTTTTTAAATGTCTGTTCTAAATAATTGTATTTGTTTTAATCTGAAAAAATAAACAATTTTGATTTTTTTACTGGTATTCTAAAATACATACAAAATTACACTGACATGCTTCATGCATTTTTAAGTGAACTATGTCCTTTTGTAATATTCAATGAAAAGTTTTCTAAATTATGTAAAAAGAAAGAATACCAAAATATGTTCTTGATTGTTAGCCAGTTCTTAAACTGGTACAGGCAAATAATGAATGTTCTAAAATTACTTATCTATTGATATGAAACTTGGCATATATTGTTCTATATAATTGGTGTTCCCAGAGTTTTTTCCTTGTTCCTCTTCTTCAACTACATGCTCTTCTTGGATGATCCCAGCTCTCCTATGGCTTTACCTGCTAGCCACCAGCTTATGACTGATGAAATTTTAACTCTAGCTGTGATCAAAACTCTTCACTAAATATTCTCTGAGTCTACTTGGTACTTTTGCTTAAAATCTCAGTCAAACTGAACAGGGACCTGTTTCTTCCACTATTGGCATCCTGAATTTTCCCTTTCATATCCTCCCCAAATCTTGTGGAACTTTCTCTATTCCCAAGGCCACCATCTTGTCCAGGTCTTTATCTCTGGCATGGTTTGTTCCAAGAGCATTATATCTGATATATTGGTCACCTGACACTACCCCACCATTCACATTGCTGTCACAGATTCCCTTTTAAAATCAAAGCTGTTGATCTAATTTCCTTGCTTACAAACCTCTGCCTGGAGGTTACATCCCATATGTAAGGAGCTTGGAAGTTGTCACTCTGTCCTAACAAGTAGAAAGTTGAACTAACCAAAAAATCAACAACTCTTCTTAGATCCATCAGAGAAGTGAGATCACTGAGCAAACTACCACCCCCCCAATTGAAGAGGCAGACAGGTAGATACAGAGAATAACAATCTAATGGAGCAGAAATCTCCAGTGCTGGGGTATGAACACTTGAACTGTAACTGAAAAATTGGTAAAGGTTCAGTGTAGACAAGTCCAAGAGATAAAAACTGTGGGAGGATCCAGTTACAGAGAGTCTCCACACTTTTGTGAGTTTTACTTCTAGGAACTTGACCATGTTCTCATAGTAAATATGCAAGAAAAATCTTCTTATGCTTCTAGTGAGAGGAGGGAAAAAGGAAACATTTTGAAATATGTTAGATCATTCATTTCTTCCTAACATAATTTGCCCTCAGGAGGAACTATTTTATCAAAGCCTAACCTACTGTTTTTGTTTTGTTTTGTTTGGGTATTGGACATTGAACCCAGTGGTGCTCTACCACTGAACTACATCCACAATCCTTTTCATTTTTTATTTTGAGACAGGGTCTTGTTAAGCTGCCCAGGTTGGCCTCCAACTTGTGATCCTCCTGCCCCAGCCTTCGAAGTAGGTGGAATTATAGGCATGTGCCACTGAAACTGGCACTATTGGGGTTTTGTTAGAGCCTGACTGACCTGGGTAAAGATAAATACTCAACTCCAGGCCACTTAAGCTGGAGAAAACTAGGAAAAGATGGAAATGTCCTCAACTTAAAAAAGAGTATCTGCAAAAATTCTATAGCTATCATCACACTTAATGGTAAGAAACTTGAAGCTTTGGCATTAAGATTCAAAAACAAGGCAATGATACCCCCTTCATACTGGAAATCCTAGATGATGCAATAAGAAAAGCAAATAGAAATGCACCGACTGTGAAGGTAAAAATAAAACCCTCTTTGTTTGCAGATGACATGATTGTCTAAGTAGAAAATCCAAAATAACTGACAACAAAATCTCCTGTAACTGATAATTGACTATACTAAGGTCATAGGTACAAGTTAATATAAAAAAACAATTGTTTTCCTAAATGTCATCAATAAACAAGTAGAATTTGAAATTAAGAACACAATATTAGCATCTCAAGAAAGGAAATACTTAGGTATAAATCTAACAAAATATGTATAATATCTACATAATGAAAACTATAAAACTTAAAGAAATTTTTTAAAAACTAGATAAATGGAAAGATATTCCAAGTGCATGGATAGGAAGACTCAATATTATCATGATGTCAGTTCTTCCCAACTTGATCTACAGACTTAACACAATCCAAATCAAAATCCCAGAAAGTTATTATATGGATATTTATTCTAAAATTTATATGGAGAGGCAAAAGACCCATGTTATGGTTTAGATATGAGGTATCCCCCTAAAAGCTCATGTGTTAATGCAGGAATGTTCAGAGGTAAAATGGATAATGACATTTGCAGCCTCATTGGTGGATTAATATGTTTGATGGATTAACAATTTGACTGGATTACCTGGGTGGTAACTGTAAGCAGGTAGAGTGTGGCTGGAGGAAGTAGGTCACTGGTGGCATGCTTTGGGGATTATATTTTGTCTCTGGCTATTGATGCTGCTGCTGCTCCTCTTCCTCCCTCTTTTCCTCCTGGCAGCCTTCTTCCACCATGTCCTTTCATCATGATATTCTGCCTCATCTCAGGCTCAGAGCAATGGAGTTGGCTGACCATGGACTGAACTTCTGAAACTATGAGTCCAAAATAAACTGTTCCTCCTCTAAGTTGTATTTGTCAGGTATTTTTGTCACAGCAATGAAAAGCTGGTAAACACAACCTAGAGTAGCCAATGGAGTACTGAAGGAGAGGAACAAGGTCAGAAGACTGATACTACCTGACTTCAAAACTTACTATAAAAATATAGTAATCAAGACAGCATGGTATTGATAAAAGAATAGACAATTAGATCAATGAAACAGAACAGAAAGCTCAGAAATAGACCCACATAAATATAATAAACTTATCTTTGATGAAGGGGTAAAGGCTGAAAAATGGAGCAAAGACAGTCTTTTCAAATGTTGGACAATAAGTCCACAAGTGGACATGTTTCATGGACACACACACACACACATATATAATCTAGATAGAAACCTTACACTGTTCACAAAAATAATTTAAAGTGAATCATAGACCTAAATATAAAGTGCAAAATTATAAGTTTTCTAGAATATAATATAAGAGAAAATATAGATGACCTTAAGTATAGCAATGACTTTTTGGAAACAATACCAAGTGCATGATCCATGAAAGAAATAATTAATAAGATGAACGTAATTAAAATTAAAAACTTATGCTCTGCAAAAGGCAATGTCAAGAGAATGAGAAGACAAGCCACGGGGAGGAAATATTTGTAAAATACATATATGATAAAGTGCTGTTATCCCAAATACACCAATAATTCTTTTTAAAAATATTTTTTGGTTGTAGATGGACATGATACCTTTATTTTATTTATTTATTTTTATGTGGTACTGAGGATTGAACCCAGTGCCTCATACGTGCCAGGCAAGTGCCCTACCACTGAGCAACAACCCCAGCCTCACCAAGAATTCTTTCTTTTTTTTTTTTGCGGTGCTAGAGATTGAACCCAGGGGCCACCAAGAATTCTTAAAACTCAACAATAAGAAAGTGACAATCCAAATAAAAAATGGACAGAAGTTCTGAATGGAACTTATACCAAATAATATATACATATTTTATTTTATTTTATTTATTTTTTAATTTTTTATTCTTTTTTGGAACCAGGGATTGAACTCAGGGACACTCGGCCACTGAGCCACATCCCAACCCTATTTTATATTTTATTTAGAGACAGGGTCTCACTGAGTTGTTTAGGGCCTCGCTAAGTTGCTGAGGCTGGCTTTGAACTCGCGATCCTCCTGACTCAGCCTCCCAAGTCGCTTGGATTACAGGTGTGCGCCACCACGCCCGGCAATATATACATATTTTAAATAAGCACACTAAAAGATGCTTGCTCACCATTATATATCATTAAAGATTTGCAAATTAAAATAACAGTGCGATACTACTGCATACCAATCAGGGTGGACAAAATCCAAAAACTTAACAATGCCAAATGCTGGTGAGGATGTAGAGCAATAGGAACTTTCATTCACTGATGGCAGTAATGCAAAATGGTAGAGCTGCTTTGGAAGGTGGCTTGGAAATTTCTTACAAAACTAAAACTTCTCTTTCCATACAATTCAACAGTCACCCTCCTTGGTGTTTACCCAGGTGAATTAAAAACTTATAGCTGGGCATGGTGGCACATGCCTGTAATCCCAGCAGCTCAAGTGGCTGAGGCAAGAGGATTGTGAGTTCAAAGCCAGCCTCAGCAACTTAGCAAGGCCCTAAGCAACTCAGTGAGACCCTGTCTCTAAATAGAATATAAAAAAGGTCTGGGGATGTGGCTCAGTGGTGGAGTGCCCCTGAGTTCAATCCCTGGTGCAAAAAAAAAACACCCCAGAAAACAAAAACAACCCCCCAAAACAGCAACAACAACAACAACAACAACAAAAGAACAAAATAGTACGCCTCAACAAAAACATGCAAACTGGTATTTATCTCAGTAATATTTTTCATTGCAAAATTGGAAGCAACCAAGATGCCCTTCAGTAGGTGAGTGGATAAACAACTGTATTACATCCTGAAAAAGGTAAAAACTAACAAACTTTCGAAGAGAATTGATATGGTTTAGTGATAGCAAGCAATATCAACAGCATTAATGCTTGCATGCCAGGAGGGTAGAGTGGCATGAAGTGGGAGAGTATCAAAGGAAAGGCTAGCTAGGGTGCCATGGCACCAAAGTGACTGCAGGAAATCTTAAGACATGGCGCTAAATATCATTGACTTACTGAGTTACTCCTTTTCAGTACTTTTAGTTTCTGATTAATTCAAGGAACAAATATCAGTGGTGCTAACCCCTCTGCCACTTTAACAGCTCTCTAATGTTAATCTACCTTTAAAAAAACCCTTTATTTATTTATTTGTTTGTTTATTCATTCATTTATTTATTTTTATGTGGTGCTGAGGATTGAACCCAGTGCCTCACATGTGCGAAGCAAGCACTTTACCACTGAGCTACAACCTCAGACCCACTAATCTACCTTTTAACAAAGAGAAAGCACATCTCAGGTCTTGACTCTTAGAGGTAACCTTCTCTACTTGAAATTTAGTAACATGGGTTGTTTTTATGGCATTCATTTTTATGGCTGGCTTTTTATATAACAACATATTGCTTTTCCAATTAATGATAAATAGATTTGAAAGCACATATAAGTACATAAAAATGTGAGCATATGTAAAGAGGAATATTAAGTAAATCATTACTCAGCCTGTCATTAGTTATATGTTCTTGGTTAAGTTGGCTTAAACTTTCTATGCTCCACTTTCTTATTTATAATATGGGGTAATATTGTGGTTACTTTATAGGGCCTTAAAATAATTAATCAAATTATATATGTGAAATGAAAAAACAAAACAGGAAACAAACCCCTCCTGATTTATTGTCACTTATAGGATAAAGTCAAATTCAGTAATACTGACATTGGAAAGCCCTTCACAATTCAGCCCCATTTAATACTTCAGGTTCATTTTCTGCCACTTCCTATGTGCTCAAAGCTCCACCTTCAATTAACTTTTCACTGTTCTTCAAATGTCCCAAGTATTCAGCTTAGTGTTGGGTTAATGATTAAGTCTGTCTACAAAATCCTAGTTAACCCAAATACAAATGATGTGCCAGTTGTTCCTGTTCTATATGACATTGCATATTCCAGGTTTTTTTAAAGAACAAAAAAACTGCCTTCTCCAGTACTGGGTCAATCACCCACATAACCTACCATACAATCAATGCCTTCTGCCTCTACCACTATTGATCTTGGTCAATTTCAAAAATTTCCAAAACAATCAAGGTAAAATATTAAGGAGAAAAATGTCTTGAATTATATTTTATAAGTTTTACATTATGATCTCAATTTTGTGAAAAGGGTATACATGTTAAAAGAAAAACAACAGGAAGAAAATCTATTAAAATGTTAACTGTGTATCCCCAAGTGGTAAATTATAAACAATGTTGTTTTTTTTTTGAACCGGGGATTGAACTCAGGGGCACTTGGCCACTGAACCATATCCCCAGCCCTATTTTGTATTTTATTTAGAGACAGGGTCTCACTGAGTTGCTTAGGGCCTCCCTAAGTTGCTGAGGCTGGCTTTGAACTCGTGATCCTCCTGGCTCAGCCTCCCGAGTCGTTTGGATTACAGGTGTGTGCCACCACGCCAGGCTAAACAATGTTTGTTGTATGTTTACTTTTTAAATTATGAAGTATACCATCATAAAAAAATGTACATCGAACAAGTGTACTCTTCCTTTTAAAGGGAAAAAAACCCCAATCCATGTAACTGTCACCTAGGTCAATAGAATAGAATATTACAGAAGTTCCCCACATATAACCTCCTTGCTCATGACCCTCAATCTTCTCCCCAGAAGCAATTCCTAACTTGTGATAATCAAGCCCTTGCTTTTCACATTGTTTGTTTTTGTTTTATCCCTATGTATGTGCTATGTTTTGGATAAGTATCCCCCACAGGTCTATGTGTTAAAGGATTTGTCCCTAGGGTGGTACTACTGGGAAGTGGTGGAACCTTTGAGCACCTAGTGGAGGTGCTTAGGCCACTGGGGCATGCCCTGAAAGGGGATTTTGGAACCCTGTTCTCTTTCTCATTATCTTTGCTTTCTGGCTCATGATGTAAACAGTTTGCTTTACCAAGTTGCCCCATCATGATGTACTGCCTTGCTAGGGGCCTAAAGCAATGAACATGGACAGGAATCCCTAGAACTGTGAGCTAAAATTAAGTTTTGCTCTAAGTTAATTATCTCAGGTATTTTGTCATAGTATTCTGATACCAATTATCCTGAATATGAGTATTATAGACTGGAATCATGATATTATTTGGATTCTCTCTCTCCCATTTGGCTGAACATCATGTTTTCGAGTTTTAATCCACATCTCAGTATGTAGCTATGTATTTTTGTTGTTATATTCATTCCATTGAAGGAGTATGCCACAATGTATTTGTACTTTACAATAGCCGAACTCAGAGTTTTCATTTTAGGGCTATTATAAACTATGTTGCTATGAACATTTTTAAAAATTTATCCTGATATACAATGTGTGTATCCAAAGTTCTCCAGGATAAATACAGAGGGCAGAATGGCTGGGCCATATGCTAGGTTTCTATTCAACTTTGTTACAAAATACCTAACTGTTTTTCAAAGTGTTGTACTAATTTATACTCCTAGCAGTAGTATATCAGAGTTTCTATGTTCCACATTAATATCAAAACCTGCTATTGTCAGTCTTTTTTTAACACCTTTTAGTTGATGTTTAATTATCATTCTTTTAAAAAACTCCAAATTAAATTTTTCTCTTTTTTTATGCCAATCTGGTGGGTTTGTAATAGTACCACACTGTGGCTTTAATTTACATTATTTTGCTTGCTAGTGAGGTTAATCACTAATATTTTTAAAAATAAATAAGGAAGTAAAATTTACAAGAAGTGGCATTTACAAGAGCAACAAAAATATGTCATACTTTATCCCTTTTCTTGGAAGCGCATAGATCTTAGGACACTTTAACTCCACTTACTACCTTCTGGTGTAGATGTAGGTTTGCCCAGTGAAGTTCTGACTTACGCCTATTGTCCCTGTGGAACTACTACTGTCTTCTACTTTTACTCTCAAACCTGTTCTGGACTATATAAAATAATATGATCATCTTATTTATGTGTTATCATTTTGTGTATTTTTATTTTGTCTTTCTCTGTCTCTCTCTCTGTATATCTAATAGTTGTGGACTGGATGTATCTCCACAAAGTTCATATGTTGAATCCCTAACCCCTAATACGATAGTGTTAAGAGGTGGGGTGTTTGAGAGGTAATTAGGTTTAGATGAGGTCATGAGGGTGGGGACCCCATCATAGGAATTAGTACCCTTATAAGAAGAGGAAGAGTCCATAGCTTCCTCTCTATATCATGTGAAGACACAGGAAACAGGTGGCCACCTAGGGGGCCCTCACTAGAACCCACCCATGATCATACCCTCATCTTGGACTTCTAGTCTCCAGAATTATGAGGGATATGTTTTGGCAATACAAGCATATATGTATATACACACACACTTATGTATATTTTCCCCTAAAAACATTATTATATTGTATCATATTCATTTAGATTGACCTATCTACTTATTGTTTCATTAGTATTTAATCCTTGCATCTGTGGCCTTCCATCTGGAATCATCTGTCATCTATTTGAGAAACTTTAGTATTTACTTCAGTGCAAGTCTTCAAGGGACTCATTCTGTCAATTTTATTTATGTTCAATCTTAAAGAATATTTTCAATGGGCATAGAAATTTTATAGTTTGATAATTTTAACACATTGAAAATACCTGGTTTCCAAGATTTTTGTTTAATTTTGTTTGTTTATCGACAAGTCATCTGTCAATCTAACCATTACTCATTTGAAAATGATCTATCCTTTTTCCTTTGGCTGCTCTTCAGACTTCTTTGTATTTGGTTTTCTGGAATTTTTCTATGATGTCATTGGTTTGAATTTCTTCTTAGTCTACTTAGGATTCATAGAACTTCTAAAATCTGTGGGTTGTTATCTTTAAGCAGGGTTGGAAGGTTTACAGTCAATCTCTCTTTAAATAATACCTTTACTCCATTCTGTATCCTCTCCTTTTAGAGCAATAATTGAATATGTTATATTGGGTTGGAGATGTAGCTCAGTGATGGAGTTCTTGCTTAGCATACACAAACCCCTGGGTTTGATCCTTAGCACTGCAAAAAAAATCAATCTATCTATCTATACATACACACATGCATGTGTGTGTGTGTGTTAGATCTTACTCTAGCCTCCACTTTTTTTTTTTTTTTTTTTGCAGTGCTGGGGATTGAACCCAGGGCCTTGTACTTGAGAGGCAGGCACTCTACCAACTGAGCTATATCCCCAGCCCCTATCCTCCACTTCTTTTAAACTTTCTGCCGTATTTTACACTTTTTTGTATCTTTGTGTTAACTTCTGGATGACTTTTTCTGATGTTTATTCTAGCCAAAGGACCAGCAATTTTTTTTCTGTAAAGGGTCAAATGACAAAAATTTTAGGCTTTATAAGTCATATGGTGTCACAACGTCTCAACTCTGCCATTGTAGTGTAAAAGTAGCCATAGACTTTAAGTAAATGAATGGGCATGGCTGTGTTCTGATCAAACTTTATTCATAAAAACAGGTAAGGGGTCATATTTTATCTTCAGGCTTCAGTTTTCCAACCTCTGTTTTAATCAATAGACCTTTCTTTTACTGTTTCAAATCAATGTCCAATCTGAGCTTTCCATTTCAGTTATTACATTTTCTATTTCTAGAACTCTTTTTATTATATGTCTTTTTGTATAATTTCCTTTTAAAAATATTTTTTAGTTGTAGATGGACATAATATCCCTATTTTATTCATTTATTTTTATGTAGTGCTGAGGAGTGAACCCAGTACCTCACATGTGCTAGGCAAGCACTCCACTACTAAGCCACAACCCCAGCCCTGTATAGTTTCCTTTTTTGGAGATAACTTCAAATTTATCTATTGTTTCTTTAAAGAAAGTGAGGACAGTTTTTTTTGTTTATTTATAATATGCCCCAGATAATCAGATGCCAGAATATATGGTATTGACTTCTGCAGCTTCTTGCTCATAGTACTTGGATTAATTCTGTTCATGGTTATCTTTGGGTTTTGGTAGATACTTTTGAACAACTGTTTGTGGGGGTTCCCTGATAGTCTGAGATGAAGGCAATTTTGTCCAGTGAGTATTTGCTTTTATTTTGCCTAGGGTTTAAGGGTACTAGAAGTCTAGTACGTGGTGGAAATTATATTCATGGCTGGGAGGTTTTTGTGAAATTGGCCTGTGATACACCCCCCTCCCCACCACCATGGGTAAAGCTGTGGATTAAACTTTAACAAGTTTCCTATTCTTTTATTTCTTCTGTTCTCTCCTACTCAAGGCAAGCATTGCTACAAACTCCTGCAGATAGAAGCAGTGGCAGATTTACTTCTAATTCATTCTCATCCCACTTTGATGTGACCATCTCCTATTAGACTCTATATACTTGACTTTTATAACTAAAGCCAAGTTTTGCAACCCAGTTTAGTGGTTTACAGAATGTTTTTAGGGCAAACGCAACAACAAAAAAACTCTGCTTTCTTTTCTGCCTTCTTGATTTCTTTTATATTTTCACCTGATTTTTATAATCTTATCAGTTTTTTGATACATTTATGAGGTCTTTAAAAAGCAATATTTCATGTAGTATTTGTAGCTGGGTTTTTCTTGTTCTGTTTTGTTTTTGTGGTACTGGGCATTAAACTCAGGGGTGCTTTACTACTGAGGTCTATCCCCAGTTCTTTTTATTTTGAAACAGGGTCTCTTAAGTTTCCCAGGCTGGTCTGGAGCTTGTGATCCTTCCGTCTCAATCTCCAGAGTAACTGGGATTACAGGCATGTGCCACTGAGCCAAGCTGTAGTTATTTTCATGAGCACAATTGTTCCAAATACTATGGCCTGCCACACCAGAAACTAGATGTTCTTTATTTTCCAAATTTACTCAGGGAGCTAAAATTTATATTCTAAATTTAGAAGCATTATTTTAGAAAACTTTTAAACAGATATACATACAGTGAAGAAATCTTAAGTGCACAGTTTGATTTCTACCCATGTCTACAACTGTGCAATCACTGCCCACATCTAGCAACCTCAGAAGGCCCTCTCAAGCCCTATCAGTAACCTCCAAGGGTATCAGGATGCCTCCAAGGGTAACTCCTATTCTGCTAGAACTATTAGTTTTCATTTAGGGGAAAAAATTAAAAAATTAAAAACCCCAAATCTCTAATGATCTCCTAGTTCCTAAATATAGAATGTTCTTAGATTTTGATAAGGTAAGCCACCTGCTTACAAGTCCAAGCTTATCCTGTTTTTCTGGCTTCCCTTTTTCTTATCCTTTTAGTTTATATGAATGCAAGTGCCCAGCTATTAATTTCTTGATGCTTGGCCCCAAACTTGTCCTTCTTTATTCTACTTCATAATACTGGACCTGAGCTCTGCCAATCATTTTCTCCTTCACCAACCAACTCCATGTTTTAACCAATCAACAGGCGGTGCTGGGAAACATTTCTGCTTCCGGTTGGTTTATTTCCTCTTCCTGTGCCTCCTGACTAAATTGGCTTCGTGTGCCGTTGAACAGCAGCCTTCAGACCGTGGACCTCGGAGCTTGTGGCATTCTCCTCACAGAGGGCTGATCGCGGGATTCTTCAACTCGCAGTGATACTTCGCAGTGTTCTCTCCTCGCCATGGCGGTAAGTAGGAATTTCTTGAAGTTGTCCCCCTTTCTCCTTAATAGTCTAATGGGGGGCGGGGGCTTCTAGAAGTTTCTAGAACCTTCTTTGTTCACTTTACCCTCAGCCCTGGAAGTGGCGGTTGCTTTCCGCTGTAGTTATTTGTTAAACCTTTTAGTTTGCTGACTAGATTTTAGTAGTTACCTACCCTTTGCCTAGTGAATGATTCTTTTTTTTAATTAAAAAAACTAATTTTGGTAGTGGGGGGTGGGAGTCAAAATTGGAATCAGCGTTCTGTCAGGAAACAGGAATCAAAAATTTGAATAGGGAAATCTGAATAAAAAGAATTGTTCATATTCAATTTTCTCTATTCAAATCAGAAAACAGGAATTATACCAAAAATGTGAAAAAGGGAAAACCAAATGTGAGGAATAATTTTTATGCTGGGAAAAACCAATATGGCTCCCGGCTATAATCCCCGCCACTCGCGACTTGGGAGGCTGAGGCAGGATAGCGAGTTCGTGATTAGCCTCAGCTACTTAATGAAATGTTGTTTCAAAATTTAAAAAAATAAAAATAAAAAGGGCTGGGATGTAGCTTAGTGGTAAAGTACCCCTGGGTTCAATCCCCGTACCACAAAAAAAATTTTTTTTTCTTCATTCCTGTTTTCTTTCCTCAGCTCTGATTTCAATTTTCACTTTCCTCTGCCTTTCTCTCTATCCTGTTTATAAATATTCTCTTTCTGTCTTTATTTCTGTTGTTCTCCCTGTTGGCTTATTTCCTTTCTTCCCTCCCTCCCTATTTTTCTCCCTTTTCTTCCTGTTGGCTTATTTCCTTTCTTTTCTTTTCCTTCCCTCCTTCCCTTTCTCCCCCCTTTTTGTTTTTCTCTGTTATTCTTCTTCCTTACTATTGGCTTATTTCCTTCCTTCCTCTTTGTCATTCTTTCCTGTTGGCTCCCTCCCTCCCTTCCTCCCTCCCTCCCTTCCTTCCTTCCTTCCTCTTGGCTTATATCCTTCCTTCCCTCTCTCCCTCTCTC